>JBBMJZ010378915.1:0-16699 GCA_037833815.1 Zingiber zerumbet
CACGTATATTTAAAGTCCCATCATATCCTTGGCCTCTCAATTTAGATAATGATAAACCAGGTTGCACAAATAAAGCATCAATAGCCCTTTTCAAAGAATGAGAACTAGTGTCAGACACATACACAATTGCAAGAAATCGTTTAATCACACATCCTTCTTTATTCACATACCTCAAAACAACTCTCATATGCTCCTTCACTGAACTGTCATGAGCCTCATCAACCATCAAAGAAAAGAATTTATCTCCAATATCATTGATTTTAGCAAGTGTGATCTCTGCGGCACAAGCACGTCTTAAATCCTTTTGAATTTTTAGGGAAGTCAATTGATTATTTGTAGGAGCATTTTGTTTTATAACTTTGGAATCCTCTTTACTTTGTTGACTATACCATTCAAGCAATGCAAGAAAATTACCTCTATTTGAAGAACTAGTTGACTTTATCGTGTCCTCAAAACGACAACCATTGCTTCAATAGAAAGCGTGTCACATCCAACATTGTTATTAATCGGATGCGATAATCAATTTCTATACTGCGACCATGTACTTATAAAATATTTCCGACACTATGCCTTTGATTTTGAAAAGACTCAAATTGTATTCTAGCTTCATTGTGACAACTATTCACAATCCCCATATGACAATTGAGACTTTCTAATGCCCCTTTCCAATTATTGTATGCATCTTTTATAAAGATATTATCTACATTTTCTTTATTTAACGATATGAAAAGATAACACTAAAAACAAAATGTCGCATCTATACTCTGCCATGTATATTTTTTATACCAAGTTTCTTGAAAACTCCTTTCTTGATTACCAAAAGTTGTTTTCGGATACACATGACCATTTGGTTGACAAGGCCCTTGGAGCGCGTACTCTCTTCGAGCTTGATCTCGAATAGGAATATTAAATTATTCAATTGGTTTTGTAATCCCAGATCATTAACAATATCATCCAAATTTGATTATACACGGGTTATTTAATAACATTAGGCTCATTAGAGGAGCCGGAACTATGAATTCGTTTAAAAAATCTTTCCATATCCTACACAAATAAATAACTAAAAATAAATTCATACATATTGTGTAATTTAATCACAAATCAAAATTAACTTCAAATTTTGAACTAAAACAAAGTGAATAATTAGAGTTGTAACTTGTAAATTTAATTTTTTAATTTTTCTATTTTAATCTGTGAAATTAATAAAATTTATAATGTAAATTCACACACATTTTCTCCACTTTCTCTAATTCAAATTCTAAAAATCCTAATTTTAATTTAAATTAAAAAATTAATTCTAATAAATAATAATCATAAACCTAAAATCCTTACTATTTAAACACCCAAATTAATTTAATAAACTACAAATGTAATTATGTAAATTTACAAAAAAAATTAAATAATAAAAAAATTTAAACACAAATCTAACCTTATCCAAATGGGGAAGAATAAAAAACTAAAAATTGGATAATGGAGCCTATGGAGGTGTTGCTGTCGCCTAGAGAATGGAGGTTTGGGGTGATTAGGGTTTCAGCCTTTAGGTAGGAAAAATGAGGAAGAAGAGGGGGATTTGGGAAGAAATGAGGAAAAGAGGGAGGATTTGGCTGGAGGGACCCGTGACTAAGTAAAGGGGAGGGGGCTTTTGTTTGACTTGGGCCACTTGACCAGCTTTGGTTGCCCGTTTGATTACTTTTTTTTTTAATCCTTTAGTGGAACGACATTGTTCCACCAAAGTTTTTTTTTTTAAATTTTGTTTAAGTAAAATGGCGTCGTTTTGATAAAAACGGTGCCGTTTTACTAAAGCCAAAAAAAGAGAGGTTGAGTTGCATCGCTGACGCAACTCAACCTTCTTCTCCGCTAGCCTTGCTGTTAGAGAATTAGTTGTGCGGCCCGTGCCACTGTGGGCTAGGCGCAAGCCGTTGCTGGCATTTGTGGAGGGTTACAAAAGCAGCCCCCCACAATTCTTATAATACTACTGGACGACGGTTAGGTTGGGGGAGGCTAAAGCATCCCTTAGCCTCCCGAGTGCGTCTACCCCTAAATCTGATGACTCTAAAGAGGTACTTGAATTGTTTTCCTATTGATTGGTGAACATGCAACTATTTTTGTTTCATGACAATATTTTGAGTCTAGGTAACTGCCAATAAGTCAAGCTCCAGTATATCTTGTAAATTTAATAGGCTAAAGGATCGATGTTGTAAAATAGTATCTTGACACACTTTCGTGTGAATCACCAATCAAGTTGAAATTTTAGTTCTAAGATGATTAGCTAAGCTTGGTATGAAAAACACAACAATCACTAGGTCTCAAAACAAATGCCAAAAAAACATGCTATCACCAAACTACAGAATAACCTTAATTTTAACAAACTATATAAAGGGTTTCTTTTTAAAATGACAATCAACCACCATCGAAAACCTGAACCGACATGTCCAAAATAACGGTTTAACTACTCATCTACATTTGTTAGGAGAAATAGATTTAGAGTGAAGTGAGAAAGGAAGACAACCAATGATATCGGAAGGCTTGTAAATGCCTAAACCACCCTAGCCTTAACGAAAGTAAAATTACTTCCTTTTACTCATTTGCCGATTATTTTTGCGCCAACTGAAACTTAAAATCTATGATTAAAAAACCATCGGATGCAGACTAAAATGCACACAATCTGAAGAGACATAGGATCATTGAAACAAGTCTAAGGCCAAGAAACAAAAATACATCATAATAATCTTCACTATCAATTGCTGAAACAGCCCAAGAAAGAAAAAAAAAAATCATAATCATCTTCCTTTCACTCTTCATTATCAATTGCCGAATCAGGCCAAAAACAAAAATACATATAATAATCTTCACTATCAATTGCTGAAACAGACTAAAAACGAACAATAAATCATAATCATCTTCCTTTCACTCTTCATTGTCAAATGCTGAATCAGCCCAAGAAAAAAAAATGCATCATAATAATCTTAACTATCAATTACTGAAATAGACAAAGAAAGAAAAATAAATCAGAATCATCTTCCGTTTACTCTTCATTATCAATTGCTGAATCAGCCCAAGAAACAAAAATACATCACAATCATCTTCTACTAACCAAAAAAGAAGGTGATATTGCCTAAGTCATTTATCCGAGCGCATAAAAGTACAAGAAATACTTGCACGGATGTTTTAGTTCAGCTCTATTCTTCCAAATTAAGCACGCATTCGAATTTCAAATTCAGTATAATATCAAAGGCACAAAAAAAAAGAAGAGATTTTGACAGCACAGCAGGGTCAGACAGAAGCATTCTACATTGCTTTACCTCGACAGCCTTGGCTTTGAGAGATAGCTGACTACGCAAGGAAGAAAACACAATGAGATTGATCCGGAGTTAGATACTGATACGAGAGAGAGAGAGGGGAAGACCTGCTAACGATGGAGTGGGTTTGCGAGGGAGAGGGAGGAGGCGGAACCGAGAGAGAGAGAGCCATGGCTAAGACGGTTGTGTAGAAGAAAACTCCTTTTTAACCTTTCTCCCCATCATTTTCATCGGATTATAATTTTATTCTTTTATTAAATTTTATATTTTTTTCGTCCGAAATTGATAAAAGGTTAAAAAAAAAAAGACTTAATATCTTAATATGAATAAACTGAATGGTTTTTTTTCAAATATGAGGGCTCTTTCATATTTCCTTTATCAGACAGATACAAAGACTTTTGGATATTAATTAAATTAAATTAATATGAGTACATTAACAATTATTCCTCAGTTAATATCTCTCCCTGTAATGTTTAAGAAATAAATAAATTTGCAAAATAGAAATATTTAAGTTTAAATAGCAGGTTATCATTCTTGGGTCGAGAATTAATTTTTATCCCATTATTATAATTCTGTCCAACTCCTATGGAGAAAACAAGCGCAAAAAAATTGATACTGGAAATGTTTAATTTTAATTCACCAGCTATTGACGATCTTTATCCAAATTTTTTTAAAAAAGGAAAAACAGGGTCCAAATTGAGAAATTGTAATTTAATTAAGAGGGCTAGTCGAATTGCCTTTTCACCCTCTTCATGATGCGTATTTACACGTATACCAATTAGGAGGTGATAAATGCAAAAGCAATAAATGTAGCCCCCGATGATGATCTTTGCCCTAAGCCCCCTTTCTTTCGTACATCTACCAAATCCCCCCACCCAAGCCGCCGCGGCCGCCGCCGCCGCCGCTTCTCCGGCCGGATTCCCTCCGCGTCCAGGTTTTTTTTCCTCTATCTCTTTCTTCGTGTAATCGATTCGGTCTTAAGTGACACGGTTGTGGCTTCTCCTTTGATTGCTATCTCCTCGCCGTTTGTGAACACGAAATCGATGAATCTACTGTTCTGCGGAAAACTTGGTTTCTTACCTTTTCTTTTTTTCTGATTGCGAAGATCTCTATTGGGCTTGATTTACTTTGAAGGATGATTTCACAAAAATGATTTGTGACGGGAGTTATCAGATAATAAAATATTGTGAACCATAGTGAAAACTTATCTTTTTATTATTATTACGTTTGAAATTTATTTGCCTTTGCTTTTGATTCTTGATCCCTCTACTTTTCCTATTTGCGAAGTGTGAATAGATTTGTCTTAGCTTTGCAAGAAATTTGTCCCTTTTTTCTATCATTGAAAAAGTCTAAAAAATCAGAAAGGGAAGTTTTTACAAATCTCGCTTGTACGGTGCCAAAATCTAGCTTTGCGGAATGCAACTCCTGCAGCAAAACCTACTAAATTGAGTGGCATAATTATTTATTTGGGTATGGTGATGCTGCTTTTACTGCACAAGTATTGTTGTGATCTGTTAGAATTTCATTTGAATATCCTTAATTTGCTTACATGGGTGCTACTGTGCTAGGTTAATATGTTGTAATTGAGCAATTTTTGCTGCTAAAATACTCCATGCTATTTCTAGTCATGGTCAATCTCACATGGGAACTTTGGATATTATGTATTGGTTTCTACTGAAATGGTTATATTATTAGTACATATTGTTTATTTCATTTAGTCTGACTGAGGTTTGATGTGTGTTAATATGCAGGTAGATAAAGAACAGCATGGATGAGCAGCGAAGAATAGTTGCTATTTGCCAATATGGTGGTGAATTTGTCAATAACAGTGATGGGTCTATGACATATTCTGGTGGAGAAGCTCATGCACTTGAAGTAGCTCATGGCATGAGCTTTGATTCTTTTAAGTTTGAACTTAGTAGTGTGTTCAATGTTGATATAAGTGGTATGTCCATCAAGTATTTTCTTCCTGGCAACAATAAAACACTCATCACAGTGTCTAGCGACAAGGACTTAGCCCGGATGATTGATTTTACTTCTAATGTTTTGACTGCTGAGGTTTATATCATAAACAAGGTTGAGAACAGGTATGTGCCTTACAATGTTGATGGGGAGAATACCATGCTGCCTAATTGGTCAGCACTTCAAACATAATTTAAACTCACAAGAGAATGTGTGCGTGTAGGATAACTGTAGCTGATTCTGGAACCTCAAATATTGGCGCAGCTGCAAATGCGCAAGATGGGAAACGAAAAAGGTTAAATAATGCTAATGTGTACTTTCTCATAGATTGTTTACTTTAAATATATAGTGAATAGCATCAAAGACTTTTGCTTCTTCAGGACAACCAAAGCCCGTGTGAATGTTGTTCAACCCAATATTCCAAATGCTATACCTGGTGTGGCTGGAAATATTGCCAACAATCTCCAAAAGCAGCCAATCATGACTGAAAATGATGACCACAGGTAAACTTATCTTTACAATTTTTAGAAGTTTGGCTATTTGATGTTATGGAACTTTTTTTGCATATCTTCTCCTTTAATGCTTGCAATTTAGTATCAATTAATTATGGTTTACTCTCTTGTGGCTATATGCATTTTCCATGTTTTTTTAATCATTTGCCACCTCGTCATCATCAAACCGTGGAATAGAGTCTCCCAAGTACTTACTATTTGAGGTTGACTGCATAAAGCTATCCTTCTATTTAGTTCTTTGCAAAACTATATCACTGATAATTTTCAAATTAATTATATCATTTTTTGATCATTTTACTTGCCTATGGTTGATAATGTTATCACCTGACATTCACCACAACCTACCTTCACTTCTATAATGGATGCCTTTGAAGATATGTTAAAGTAGTTCAATATGGAACCACCAGAAGGGGCATGCTAAAATGTGGTAAAACTATCATAAGATCTATTTGTTTAATTCTAGAAGTTGACACATGTATAACTGTGTTCTTTTTAACAAGGTGATTAATTGTTGATTGAAATTGGGCCTTCTTATGTGAGAGTAAATTCTGTTTAGCATATGTAAATGTGTATATTAAGTCTGAAAGATAATGAATGGCCTCAGGCCCTCATATGTTTCATTTAAAGCATATATATCTACAATCCATGGCCAGTTATTTCATTGATTACCTCCTAGAAAATATTCTCTACAAATCCATTTGTTGAGTTCCATCTTTATCTTCACCTACTTGTTAAAAGCGCCTAACCGGACATTGATTTGTAAGTTTTACCCATTACATAACTTCATTTTGTATCTTAACGATCTTCCTTGCAATTGATATGATCCATTGCAAATGTAACTTCTTATGATATATTCAATTACATTTATTTTTATTGGTCACAATTGTATAGGATAAATGCTGACGGTTTTCTTATTCCAATTGTTTCGCCGACTGCTACTATGGATAATTCCAGGCTAAGGATCATGAATTGTGATATTGTTGACGAAAGGTACTTGCCCTGAGTGGATATATGAAATTCATGTAAATGAATGATATCTAAAATCATAGCTAGTTCTGATGAGCTGTGATTTGTAGGGCAACTGGCAACATATTGGTTGATCCAAGTACACCTCTTTTTACATCTCTAGTCGCTACTGAAGATGTCAGACCTATAAATTCAGGCTCCCACTGGGACACGATCATAAGCGGAGTGGGACAGGAATTTGATAATGCCAAGGACTTTCGATCTCAATTGTGTAATTATGCTATTGGTAAAGGCTTTGCATATAAATTTGTTAAGAATGAATCCAGTAGAGTGACTGTAAAATGTGCTGAAGAAACTTGTCCATGGCGTATTCATGCTTCAGAAACATCAAGTAAGTTGAAGTTCATCATAAAAAAAATGACTGATGTTCATACCTGCGATGGAGGAAATGGTCAGAGAAAGGCAACACGGCAGTGGCTCACCAAAATTATCAAGGAAAGGCTACATTGCAGTCCGCAGTCAAAGCCCAAAGATCTTGTAAGAGAGATATATGAAGATTTTGGTGTGAATTTAACCTACTCTCAGGTTTGGCGAGGTAGAGAAGTAGCGCAGAAGGAGCTTTATGATTCTATGAAAGAGACGTACAGCCAACTGCCTTGGTTTGCTGAAAGAATATTGGAAACCAACCCAGGCAGTGTTGCCTTGCTATCTACTTCAGTTGATTCAAAGTTCCGACGGTTTTTTGTGTCATTTCATGCTTCTCTTCATGGCTTTGAGCATGGTTGTCGGCCTCTCCTTTTTCTTGATAGGATTCCTTTGAAAGCAACCAATCAACACAAGTTATTGGTTGCTGCGTCAGTTGATGGAAATGATGCAGTCTTTCCTGTTGCCTTTGCTGTAGTAGAGGATGAGCATTATGATAGTTGGTTTTGGTTTCTAGTACAGTTGAAATATGCTGTAACTACCTCACGAACAATTACCTTTGTGTCAAACAGGCAGAAGGGTTTGGATGAGGCCATACCTCGAGTATTTGAGGATAATTGCCATCACAGTTATTGTTTGCATCACCTTTTAGAGGAATTTAAAAATGAACTGAGGAAGAGTCCATGGTCTTCTCAAGTGAAAGATGCAATGATTGGAGATTTTACCCGTGCTGCGCAAGCCTGCAGTATCGAGGATTTTAATGCTTCTATTGAGAGCATAAGAAATGTTTCACCAGAAGCTGCTGAGTGGGTTCTGGCTAGTAAACCAGAAAATTGGTCTGATGCCATTTTCAAAGGTTTTAGATATGATCATTTCTCGTCAAACATTGTTGATTCATTTATTAATTGGATACCTGCAAAGAGAGAATCATCAGTGGTTCATATGTTTGATGCAATAATAGGCAAGTTAGAAGAGATTATAGAAGAAAGGCGTGCAGCATGCAATACATGGGCAGGCCCTTTAACACCAGTTATGGAGCAAAAATTGCAAAAGGAGATGGTGAAGGCTCGAAAGCTAAATGTATTATGCTCTTCCGACACTGTGTTTGAGGTTCGTGGCAATTCTATATTTGTTGTCAACATTGGAAGTTGGGAATGCACTTGCAAGAGGTGGCAGATTTCTGGTCTTCCTTGTCTACATGCCATTGCAGCCTTTAATCGGGTTGAAAAAAATATTTACGACTATTGTTTAAGATATTTCAGAATCGAATGCTACCAATTGGCTTATTCAGAATCTATCCATGTGATACCAAATATTGAAAGCATAGATTTCTTTTCTGGTGCATGTTCATACCCTCCCCCTACTCGTCGTCCACCAGGAAGGCCAAGGAGAAAGCGATTTAATCCCAACAAGATTAACACTGCTCTTCGACTCTGCAGCAGGTGCAAAATAGCAGGTCACAACAAGGCAACCTGTGAAGCCTTTCTCTAGACTTCATGGAGACATCAGGTATTGTATTATTTTTGAAGTGTGTACCTTTTCGTTCCCAAATATAACGAACATAGTTCTCGCATAATATCTACTAACTTAGTAGGTCTCCCAGTACCTTTTTTGTACCTTTTTTTCTTAAGGCCTTAGATTCCATTTTGGTTGCCACTAATCTGCAGTATAGCTTCAATGCACCAGAAACCTAAATTTTAATCTTTCATATGCTCAATGAAGAACTTGCTAAACCAATGTAGATGATCAACTTGGGGACGATAACCTCAAGTTATTCTCTAATTGACATCAACGAGAACACAACCAATCTGCAGTACATAATGTTGAAACTTTTAATAAGTGATCATATCGAAAGAAAGAGAAAGGGATTATTAGTATGATACATTAGTTATACATTTTGCTATTTTCTGGTTTACCATGATGTAAACTCATCAATATTCTAAAGAGAAAAAAAAAAGTGTGTGAATCTCTGTCGGCTTTCGTCATGCATAAACTTTAGGGGTTTGCAGTCATCCAAGATAGCACTTGCGTGAGAATTATTAAGAAAGTGAACTTCTCTATGTTGCATACAGAGTTTAATGAGCCATTTTCTTGCAGTTTTTATCTGTTCTCAAGCACATCTACATTCTACCTTCTCCTCAATGCCTCCAGCGGTGATCGGCCTGTGTTCATTCAGTTCGCCAACTCTGTAAGACTTTGTTTAGGCTTCTTCATTAGCTGCTTCCAATTTCTCAAGTCCTGATCTGCGCGAACAGCATTGTGTTGATACATGTATCATGCTGTTTCATTTTTGCAGGCATTATCATTATCATTATTTGTGTGTGTTTTTTGTTTGATCAATGTCATGTATCAAGGGACACAATGGTTTTGGTTGCTGCCTTTAGTATGATCGATGGATGTTTGTGTAGTCGAATCTTTTGATGGACAACTTTAGTACACTCATTGCCTGTATATCACTTGAAGTTCTGATCATGTGGCATTGACCTTTTTAGTGGTAATTTTTATATATGTAATAATTGTAAGGCAAAGAAAAATACTCTATTTTTTTTAAAGGATCATATTTGCTGGTGGAATTAGAAAACCAGACCAATAGCCGTAAAATATTTTTAAAAATAAATAAATAAATTTAAATTTGAGTATTTTTAAGTATTTTTAGAGAATAATATTCAAATGATTTTTAAGTATTTTTAGAGAATTTTAAAAGTGAATGTTATTTTGTAGGTGTTTTTCATTATTATTATTATTATTATTAAAAATAAAGGAAAATCCAGGACTTAAAAATATGAACGACGACGCCGGGTCCATTGCTCGGCGACGCAACGCCGTGACTTCTTCGGCCGCAGGCTGGCTGCTCCCTCTCTGGCTCGCGTCGCTCTCTGATATACTCAAATAGGATTCCCACTCTTCCCTTCGTTCTCCATCGGATCTCTTCAACTTGTCGCTGTTTGATCCTCCCACGTCTCCGCCTTTATTTTCCCTTTCAGACAGACTCAATCGTATCGTCAGTTTGGTGAACTGGTAAAGATTGGATTTTTATACGCACAAGGGAGTCGTTGAGGTTTCTGATGTCATTGGTAGGGAGGAGGGGCTTGGTGGCCCGAGATTACGGCCTTATCTCTCTTTTTAGGTTAGTCGGCGTTGGTCTTTCCTAGATATTAGGCCTCTCTTGCTGTTCTTTTGATCTCACACCTGTGCCCTTCTTGATATTATAGGCGTGGTAGGTTCTACTGCTGCAGTAAAGGAGGCGGAATGGGGACAAGGGCTAAGCTTGCGAAGAGAGCTCTCGAGACGGATATGCCTGTCATGGTCCAGGTTAGTTAACTCGCATTTATGCTTTCTGAAAACAAGATCCACCCTTCTCTTCTTACTGATGGGGAATGAGGTAAGAGGTTTATTTGGCTCAAGCCTGAGGTGTTCTAGATTGTCGAACTTTGATCTTTTCTTCCCATTCTCTTGCAAAGCTGCTGCAAAAAGAAGGAACCTTTGCACATTTTATGTATATGTTTGTTTATTTACATGAAAAGTGGGAAAGTGATCTTTGTCTTCTATTTGTATTTGAATTAATTAGCTACGTGCTCCTATGGTTGTGATTCTTTTGGGAGTCCTATATTGCATTTTATAAGTTTCTTAAACGGATTCTATTGCCCCTTCAGATTCAGGAACTGATGCGTGGAACCAAGGAAGCAATCTCACTAGCTCAGGTACTCATTTTCTGAAGTTGCTGTTTGCCATCCATTATCTTCTCAAATTTTAGTTTTATGTTGGTTTGCTGTTTTGTAATTGCAAAGCCAAACAAACTGAAATGCTAAAAATTTATTTGTTTATAATTAAATATATTTATCATGGAGATTTATTTTGAATGACTCAAGATATATAAAGTTTATGTCATAAAACTACAGTATACTTGATTTAATATATTCTGTTTTAAATGAAAATTGGTTCATAAGGAGCTGTGATCCAATACAAAAGTTAAAAAGAAAACTATGATATCTAGTTAAAATTTTTGCTCAACTTGAACCAAATTGATATTTGGGTGGAGATTACTTTGACTTGTGTTCTGATTGAGTTCAATTTGGTTCAGATTCTAAATAATCAATATAAAAGTTGGTTTGGTTCAATTAAGTTCTATTTGATTCACTATGAAGCAAATAGACAATCTTGTTAATATTTGTCATAAAAATCACTGGTACTTTTCAAATCATTCACAATTTCTCATGCAGGGTGTAGTCTATTGGTCACCACCCGAACAAGCTTTAGAAAAAGTCAAAGAACTTGTTTGGGACCCTTCAATTAGTAAATATGGTGCTGATGAAGGTCTTCCGGAACTAAGGCAGACTCTGATTGAGAAGGTATTTCCTCATATTTACACGATATAGCTGACAAGATTCATCTACTTAAGTTCTAAAAATTCAACCTTTTGTTCTTTTGGACAGTCTTAATCATGATGCAAGTGCTCTAAATAGATGTAAAGATAATTGTCTGTAAAAGTAGTTGATAAATCATTTCTCCTCTTTATAAAAAATGTAATAACTGATAATGTAGTAGAACCTTGAAAATTTCATGGAATTGAAGTTTATAAGAGATAGAAAGGGAGAATTTTTGTAGATGATTATTCAAAATAATTTTTTCGAGGTAGACATGAAATCCCAGATGGGAGCAAATTATTGCTGAAGGATCCATTATTATTAGTTGTCTTCCATTATATAAATACTCTCTCTAACTTAGTATGTGCAACTTGTGAAATATACTCTTGTTGTGTGTGCTCCGATTTTAGAGCTATTGATGCATTTGGTTTATAGGAAGGTTCTTGGTGCTTGGTTATTGATATAAGAGATTTTCCTTAGTTTGGTGATATGATTTGTTTTTTCAATTGATACTAGGGGTGTCATAATATTTTACAATTTTTTAATTCTATTTTAACCAATGTACTTTTTCTTCCAGTATATAAATACTCTAACTTCACATGTACAACTTGTGAAAACTAAAAAGACTTATAACATATGCATGTTACATTCACTATAGTAAGTAATCCTATTAATATTATGAGTTGGTTGCAGTTGCAAAGGGAGAATAATTTGAATAAGTCTGCAGTTATGGTCACAGCCGGTGCAAATCAGGTTATTACCTTTCTATTAGTGGTTTCATCTTTTTGAGTTCTCTGTTATCTTTTGTGAGAACACCTAAGAGAAGTTGCTGATCATTTGTTTCCATTTGCAATTTGATCATCTTGGTTGAATCAGATTAAATTCATATAGGAGTGTAAGATACTACAACCTAACAAATAATACATATGACAAATGTCTTTTGATTTGCGGACAATTTACCTGTCTAAAGTTTCATCCTCAGTTTCTCTAAAGCAGATAATGAATTTACATGGTAACTAAGTGGATTCCATTGTCACTAATATGGATTAGTTTGGTAAGCAATTTTATATTATTTCTATAGGCTTTACTGCTTTAGCACTTTTGGTTAGTTTGTTAGAGTGCTTAGAAGGTAAAATTGATTTAGTTTGTTCTTATTGTATCTTTTTTTTCCTCTACATGTGAGGATTAATAAATCCTAAATTGTTTGATTATCTTCATAAAAAATTTGTTTAATTATTTTTATTTACTAGTATATTAGAGTGCTTAGAAGGTAAAATTGATTTGGTTTGTTCCGTACGTCTTGTTTTGTTCCACGTGCTAGGATATATAAATCCTAAATTGTTTGATTACCTTCATAAATAAATTGTTTAATTATTTTTTTACTCTGCAGGCATTTGTAAATGTGGTGCTTACCCTCTGTGATCCAGGGGATTCAGTTGTCATGTTTGCACCATATTACTTCAATGCTTACATGTCATTCCAAATGACAGGCATTACCAACATATTAGTTGGGCCTACTGATCCCAAAACACTTCAACCAGATGCAGGCAAGTCTCTTGTTACTTGTTTTGCTAAAGTTAAACAACCATTAGAGGTATTATAAGTTATTATATATGTGTAGTGGGTTGAGTCCCACACTGAATGATTTAGGTTTAGGGTGTTGAATTCTATATATATCATGTAAGACATCTTTGATAATACGTCAATATAATATCTCTGTCCTCCCATTTAACATAGTACTGGAACAAGGGCTTTCAAAGGTTAGGGTTTCTATAGTAATCGTTAATAAGGTCATGAGTCTTTAGGAGGTGTTTTAAACCTTGGAGTGGATGAAGACATCTAATTATGCTCGGGTCTGATCTTTATAGTCAGAATTGGAAATTATGATTGAAAGTCTTACCCATAATGCTCTTATCTTGCAAGTCTTACTCTTGCCTCAGTTGATAACAGTGTTCCACTTGAGTCCCATAATGTTCTTATCTTTGTTCTTTTTAACATACATCTCTTATCTTAGAGGTGTTTATTAGTTATCAATTAGCCAGTGAAATGATAAAATTTTTTCCTTGAAATGCATAATTGGTGCAGAATGGTTAGAGAAGACTTTATCACAAGATCCAATTCCCAAGTTAGTTACTGTTGTAAATCCAGGGAACCCATCAGGGGCCTACATCCCAGAGCCTCTTCTCGTGGTACTTTAGGTTCATAGTTAATATATATATAATTTTACATCTTTACGAGTGTGCTGCCTTCTTCTATGTCTAATATATTTACATGTTTTCAGAAACTGTCAGATCTTTGTAAAAGAGCTGGTGTTTGGTTTGTTGTCGATAATACATATGAGTAAGGGATATGACTGTCTTTTCTTTCATTAATGACGTTATATTATTCAGTAGATTCAACTTTTAGATTGTTTGAAATGTTTATTAACTCAGTTTGTTATGCTTGCATGCACACTAGAGCATATACTGGAAAATCCCTTGATAATGCACATTGGCATAAGATGCAACCTTATTCAATGATCACTGGGTTATACTAATGTCAAATATGATTGCATCATCGTCTATTCATTATAGATGAGAATTGTCGCATCGGTCGTGTTTATCTTAGGCTACAAATACATTCTTATTGTAAATAAATGTTTTATTTGAAGCTTGGACTTTTGACAAATCTATAGCTGCAGGTAAAAAATTTACGGTTAAATTGAATGTTTCGGATTGGTATAAGAACATTCATTCATTTGGCCGAGCAGTATTCCCAGCTTTTGTCCAGGGTTCTAGACAATAAGATATGCTTCCTATACTGGTGACATTTTACATTATGTAATGCGCCTGTAACACTATACCAGTCACTGAATAATGGAGGTTGACCTATTTTTGCATCAGATATATATCAAAATCTCAATTATTACCCTGTTTCTATTTTTTAAGGTTGTCAAGCCATGTTTTATCACATAAAAACTAGTTAACGTCATAAGCATATTTGTTCATTTATCTCTTCTCTCCAGTAGTCATTCAATTTTACTTGGCAAAATACTCCCATCTCTACTAATTAATTTTCTTCTGTGCAGAAATTCCATTATGAATGTCTGAATCACATTATTACCTACAAAACATGTAGATATGGCATGACAAATAACTGATCTTATGATCCACAAAAATTCCTTACATTAAACTCATTACTTTCTTTTTGCTGTCAAATATAACGATGCAGATACTTCATGTACGATGGTATGAAGCATTCTTGCATAGAAGATAACCACATTGTCAATCTCTTCTCATTTTCTAAAGCCTATGGAATGATGGGATGGCGTGTTGGATATGTAAGTTCACCGCTGTTATTGTCCTTAATTGCTGTCTGCTGACATTTTTCTCCATCTTGGTTGCGCTGTTTTTACGATCCTTTGGCTCCATTACACCCTTTTTTGTTGAGCTAATTGTTTCCAAACTCTACCATGCCTAATGTTTGAAACCATACACGTGTGTCGACAAGTCAAATTCTCTCAAGCCTGTTTTGTTTTCCTGAAAACAGCGCCCCATGAGCAATACATGTCTTAGATCATATTCTAGTTGAAAGATCAAAGTCTAAGCTGATATCCATGTGGACCACCAAGTGCTCTCTTTATAAGGTATAAAACTTAATATCTTTCTGTAAAAAATAAAACGTCGGGCAATCATAGCAGGGAAACACTAAATTATGGTAGAAATATAAGTTTAAAATTTGTCGGTGTGTTAATTGTTATAGGTTATACCTATGGAACTTAAACAATATTGTGATCCAATAGTACACCAGCTGTGGGCTGGCAAAAAGATGAGAGCTGCGTATGGCAACACACAACCGAGCTAGTTGAAATAATCTTTATTATGGATGAATTATCGTATAAAATTTTGATCATTTCATGCTTCATTAATGATAACAAGTTAGGCATAGATGTCAATTTTTGGAGTATTGATTCCTAATCTTGCTTGCAATCTTACAGATAGCCTACCCAGAAGCTGTGGATGGTTTCGCAGCTCAGCTTCTCAAAGTTCAAGACAACATACCCATATGTGCTTCCATCATAAGCCAGCATTTGGCTCTCCGGTCCCTCGAAGTTGGTTCAGAATGGGTTCGCGACAGGGTGCAGAACCTTGTGAGGAGCAGAGATATCCTGGCGAAAGCTTTGGCTCCACTCGGGAAAGAAAATGTTAGAGGCGGACAGGGAGCTATCTATCTCTGGGCAAAACTTCCTGAAAAGTTCTCCGATGACTATGAGATCGTCAGATGGCTGGTGAGGAAGCACCATGTGGTCATCATTCCCGGGAGCGCCAGCGGCAGTCCAGGCTATGTCCGCATCTCGTTTGGTGGCCTCAAAGAGGCTGACTGTGAGGTTGCTGCCTACAGGCTGAAAAAAGGTTTGGAAGAACTGGTCAAGGATGGCATGGTTGAGTAGCTTACAATTGCACTTCCAGAGCTACATTTCCCTTCTTGAATGACTCAAATAATACCTAGTAACAGTGGACATCCTCGACACTGATGTCGTGTGTGTTCGTATTCTTTTTTTCCTCTTTCTGTTTGATTTATTTTCCATTGCGAAGATGCAATAACAACAAACAAGATCTCTCAGATCACAATGAATGATATTTTCCATTATTTAGATTTTATGCCGAGTCTCTCAAGCTTTCTGTGGCATTGTATATGGCATGCTTGATGAAGGCTCCTCACTAAAGTCCTTCAAAATGAATGTTTCTTCCATTTAAAAAAGATTGAGTGCTACTAAAATAATTTCTTTGTAATTTTCAGTAAAAAAGATTACATAAAATAACTGATAATGTTTTCACCTGAGATCTTCTTTTACCAATTTAAATCAAAATTATCTCAATTTTTTTTAAAAAAATTATTTTTAGTAATTATGAACAGTAAATATAAACAGTAATAAGAAATTTAAAACCCTAATTATAATTATAATGTAGACAGGTCATTCAAAACAGTGATTTTTATGTCTTAGTTTTCTGTTATTCTTCCTCCCAATGAGCCTCACCTGTAGAGAATAATATGTTTGCAACCCTGACTTGTCTATTGGTATTTTTGGGACTGTCCCATTAACCTTAGATAGTCAACACAGGTTTTACGCAAGAATTCTCATACAGTTACTGTTCGCCTGTGGGTACTTGGATAAGGACTGAGGAAGGAAAAA
>JBBMJZ010378934.1:0-16697 GCA_037833815.1 Zingiber zerumbet
CTCCATCATTTACTAATACCCTATTACATTCATCTTTAATACATTTTATTTGGCTAAGATCTCTTGTTTTCCTTTCTTTCGCTTTAGCTATTCTATAAATGTTTCTTTCCCCTTCTTTTGTATCCAATATTTGATATAACCGTTCTAAATTTCATTCTTTGCTTTACTCACTACTTTCTTATCTTCTTTCTTTGCTATTGTATATTTTTTTAAGTTTTCTTCGGTCTTACAAACATATAATTCCTTATAAGCTCTTCATTTTTACTTCAGTTTCTCTTATTTTATAAAAATATTTTATTAATTTTTAAAATTATTTAAAAAATTAAAATAATTCTTAATATTTTATAACTATTATTAATAATATAAGAAGGGGAGCCTTGGCGCAACTGTAAAGTTGATGCTTTGTGACCAAAAAGTCACGGGTTCAAATTCTAGAAGCAGCCTCATGGCGGGAGCTTCGTGCACCAAGTTGCCTTTTTTTATTATTAATAACATATTGTGTTTATAATTATTATTTATGATTAACAGTTATATAATAATTAACTATTTATTTATAATAATAAAAAATATCTATTTAAAAAATAAAAAAATGTAATCTTAAAAAAAAACATGTGAATGCCGCAACCTTGTAGAGGACAGTCGCGGGGTCATGGTACCCTTCGTGACCTGACGAGGCCGCCACGAGGTTGTGACGGTCTTGCAGTCGCAGTGTCAGTCCGGTGTTGGAACAATAAATAGTATCCATTTCGAGGCCTGGTAGGACATTTCAAACCATGGGATATAGAATATAGTATACTCAATTTGTCTAAACTGTATAAACTCTGAAATAGATTAGTGATCTTCAAAATCTGTCTACCTTTATAACTTTACTAGCAATCTTTTTAGGACAATGTACATATCAATGTGTTTGGCAATCTATTAGCTCAGCACAATCAATGATGCTAAATAGATGGATGAGGTGAACAGGTATCTCTCAGAACAATTGACACAAATTATCATGCAAATGAGGATACCTATATTAAGTTTTTAAAATATCAATGCCATTAGATAAAAGCTGCAACATGTACCTGTCTCCAACCCTGGTGAGCGGATGTACTTTCTGCACTCATTTTTGTTTCTGGGGCAGCAATCAGTTTATGCCACAACAATGAAACAACAGAGAAACACAATTCCTGTTTCTCTGCAACAGATCTTAGAAGAGCTTGTGCACCATAACTAAAACCCATGTAGCGATCTTTCATTAAAAAGTTTGCCAAATCTGAAGCCTCCACAGATAAACTTGAAATACTTTTAGCTGATGTCTCTGTAACAGTGTCAGTAGATAAATTTCTTTTATCACTCTTTGAAGAAATTTTTGATGAACTATAGGTAGATTCAGAGCATGGGATATCATCAGATTCAAAGGTGCTACTTCTTGCAAAAACTGATAGGCTACCACTTGGGCATGTTAGATCATCCTTTTGCACCTGTGCATGTACCAAATGTGCTTCCAGAGGCTCAGCCTTGTGAACAATGGAGGCAACAACTTTGCTGTGTATGTCAATTAAGTTATAAAGTGAAGAAGCCCTAGTAGAGATTTCTACATCCCACTTGCAGCGCATCATAACAGAAAGGGCATTCATGCAAGCTTTTGATCTTCCAAATAACTCAGAAACATGAGCAGCAACCATAGCAGCAGCCACAATCTCATTCGAACTATAACTCCATGAGGTTCCAACAGAAGATGGCTTCAATGAGAACAAGGCTTCTAGAATTCCAAGAATTCGACGAGTGTGACAGACAGCAAACCTAATGCTATTATGCAACTCATGAGAAACTCTACTAGTTTTTGCAGGTTTGGTACTTTTTGCAGAACCCTTAGAATCTGTATGAAGACCAGTTTTAGTAATCATGGGGAACAACTGAAGTTCACAAGCCAGTGCACAGACAGCTGCAAGGACATAAGAATCAAATGTTGCTACTGGTCCTTGCTTTTTCCGACTTTTGTTTCCAGTACCTGGTTTTCTATTTACAAGTAGATCCCCACTAACATCTTCAGAAGAATAACTACCACATTCTGTTGGTCTTTTACTCCCACCATTCGGCAAAGCTTCATGGCTGACAGAAACTGTTAGCATGACGAATAACAATCGTGATGCAAGGTCCATTGAAGCACAAGATTCCAGAAATAATGAATGAATCATGGTATGAAGCTCCGCTATTGCAAGATTCTTAGTGGGAGACCACATGCTTCCATGGGCTCTTGATTTACTTAATTGCTCAGCAGAATTTTCAGGAGGAAATGTTCTTTTGAGTATAGCTTCAACAGTAGCAACAAATATTCTTATGAGGCATGCTTCAGAGGGGCTTCCTTGAGGAATATATTCCAAAACCTTCAATAGAGGTAAATACAAATTCCAAGATAAAGGAGGTGGCTGCAATGGAGTTGCAACTACTATTTCAGGCAAGTCAACAGCGGAGGAACTCAGAGGAAGCAAACCATAAGCAGCTTCCCAAATAGTACAGATTCTCCATTCAACATCAGGGCCATGGGCACACAACATTGTTGCAATTCCTTGAGCCGTTGCTTCAGTAGAAGCTTCTGATGTGGGGACTTCAAGCTAGTTGGGGAAGTCATCAGTAACAACATAAGTTAATGACAAAAGAATCATTTGAACTTGTAAAATAATAGAACATAAACAAATGAAATTGCCTATTAATGTTAGGACAAGTAGATGACATAAATACCAAGAATTTGAATATGATTATTTAGCCAAATCATGTCTACCAATAAATGAAAACAACACAAACAATACTAACTACCTGTTTCTTGTATGATGATACATATCCAACCAGGGGTTCATGCTGGACTTCAACTCCTTCAGCATGGCTTAATGGAGGGAAAAGCAGTGTAGGTTGTGAAAGTATGCGAAAAAGCAAAGCTGCTGCAGCATCTGCAGAGACACCAGCTCTCATAGACATAGCAATGCCTATTGCACGGAGGAAATGCAAATGCAACCAATTCCTTGGAAGCTGCAGAAGGATGATTAAAGATATCAACAATAAAATGCTGATATAAAGTACATGCATTATTAACAATTTATATCAGACCGACATGGATATAAGCTATTTGAATTGCACAAATAGTCATAATAAAATTATTCATAGATTAATAAACCCTAGTACTGGACTCAATAGGTAAAAGGAAGCCCCTAAATCTTGTAAACTGTCCACTCATTACCGTCTGTGTTTGATTGCCTTTAACCCAGGATATCTTTTGTCAATATAGCATACCTTTACTTACATAACTATTAGATTTTATTGATCAGTATCATCATCTAAAAACGGCTGCAGAGCCAATGCACTGAGAGACTTCATTGTATATACAGTCCTTGTAGGCTAGTAGCCATCAGGTTATTCCAAAATAAAGCCACGTACCATCTATACAGAATGCACAAGGGCTATACAGTCTATACCGATCCTTCGGTAGTTATGTTCAAGTAACAATTGATTAGATTAAATTGATTTAGTTAAATAAAGATTATTTATATGGATTTAGGTTGATATGCAAATATTGTTATATGATTTTCACGTTGACTATCAAGAATTAGCTTCTATTGAAATGGTTTATGTTATATTGATTTCTTAGTTCATATGTACTTTTTTATATGAAAAGATTGGTTGCTTAGGGTGTGAACAATTTGATATGTTAAGTGATAATTGTGAAACGTTTTATAAGAATGCTTAGGTTAACTCAACAAATCATGTGGTAGATGTAAACTTGGATATCTCTGGTTTCAAAACAAATAGCAGAGAGAGGCTGTAGCATTCTTTAAAGGTTAGGAAATTAGAGAGAGCATCTTGAATATCTCAGGCCATGCTAATCACAGTCTTACCATAGATAATAAGAATAAAGGTCAGTTTGACTAGCTTACAATTAAATATTGCAAAAAATATTATGTACTTTTGTCAACATATTTAATGGTCAATATTTCCAAATATTGATTGCACATGTGGTAGGTGTGTTCCAGATCTGGGTAGGTGTTCACAAATAGAAAGGTTCAACAAGAAATTGGCTCAAAGAGGAATAAGTAACTAATTCCAGATCTGCCAAGTCAAATGACTAACCCTAATAAACGGCATCAATATGATCACCATTCTTCCAAATAAGTTTTCCTTGTGCCACAGTTAGCATTTCACACCATTAACCACTTAATCTGTATAAGCTCAACCCATTTACACAAATGCGAGTTGATCATGTATTAATTTTTTCTTTATGAGAAAGTATTAGCCATTTTAGATAACTTATTAAATTTTCTCATCAAGACTTGTTAGTGTTAATATTACCTTTCCCTGAATCAACTTCATTTTTTTTCCAGATTACATTGACTCATCCAAGCTTGTTAGTCTTGATATTCCCATTCATTGAATCAACTCCATTTCATGTGTCCTTCGCCATCATTAATATCACTAAGCTATGTAAATTCCAACTATTTCAGATCGGCTTATATGTAGCATATCCCTCCATACAACTTTATTCAAGATTATTCTGAATTGGTTCCATTTACCTCCTCTTCTTCACCTTTGTTGCCTTAATTACTTTGCCTCCCCTCATCCTAAGTCTCAAAGGATCAACCGCTACCTCACTACTGAAAACACATGCTCCTAATTCTTCATCAAGAAAACTGCTCCTCTTCTATCTAAACCATTGAGTTTGGCAATCTTAGAATGCTACCAAGTTCCACTCCTTATCTTCCACAGAGATGACATCATTACTAAAAAAGGACAATGTTTTAGATCTATATTGGTAGCTGAACCAACTGGGTATTCACTCACCCATTCTACCAGTTCAACCAGTAATGGTCAAAATATATTTAATGCCATATTTATAACATAAGAAAATTGTGTCAAAATGGCTTGTTATACCGAATTTAGCTGGTTCTAGACCAACCCAATGACCCATGCTGAATTCGAGTAGGGCTATCTATGAACCAATGAATGAGACAAATCTTTCAAGTTTCAGGATACTAGGCCTTAAACAAAAAGGGAGCAAGGAGAACAATAGAAAAAAAAACAGAGAACAACAATATCTCTCTTTGAAAGATGTTTGATTGTTCTGACTATGCATATACCCTCATGCCAGATGCGTAATCCTCAGCTGCTCGAAGAAGTTCAACTAGTTGCACAGCAGCATCAAGTGCATCTGGTGCCCATGAAGGAGGTGCTTCTAGAAGCCCAAGCAGGAGTCGCTGTGTAGCACTTGGAGTAGCAATTGAATAATACCTGACAATAAAAAATTCACAATAAGAAATGTTAACTACAAAAATGTCAGTTAGTGAAGACATAAACATCCACCTATGAAATAGTCGAGCATAGGGCTCAAGCGGAGGCAGCCCTGCGACAAGATGCTCATCCAAAGGAGTTGTTGGAGGAGGAAGCAAGAGTGCTGGGACGGCTGCTGCTGTCAAATTCACAGTCTCATAACGAGATACTTCCTCATCACAAACACCCAGTATGACACCAGCTCCATTAGCCACAGCCCATCTTGGAGTTGATGGCATAAGTTGAGGATGTTTTCCAGATCCACAACTAGAAGCTACAAATGTGATAAAGGCTTATTAGTGATTATTGACTTGAAGCCCATGGAATAGTAGTGAAGTTAAGAAGAGGAAATGAAGCCAAAGAGGCTATACTGAAAAGGAGATGGTAATGGCTGATATATGTAGTAGAATCTATGGGGAAAATTTCTAGTCTTCTGAATATCATCAGACAGTTATTATCTGAAAGCAATTATCAAACTTTAGTTATCCAAATGGGACATAAAAGATCAAATGCATCTACAAGGAGCAAATGGAGAAGAATTGAATGTTATTTCAGTAATAAGCAATCCACAAATTATCTGAACAAATTAAGGCAGAAAAATTGTGATTTGGGAGAATTTTCTCCTACATGATTTTATCATAGAGATCTTGTTATGCTACAATCCCTGTTCTGTACTAACTAGTTGTGCCAGTAGATATTAAGATGAGGAGCACCTTTATCTTAATCCACAGGTAATCTGGATCAAAATTAGGAGCTAAATTTAGAGAGTGTTTTAAGATTCTTAGGGCTTTAGACTATAAGTTTGTTTAATTTTTAGAAGTTGTCTACATCTTTAAAAGTTTGCTTTGTTTTATGGTAAATTAGACCATGTCATAGGAGAATTGATATTTAATTCTGGTTTGTAAAAGGGAATGGATCCCCTCAAACAATTTATTCTTCCTTTTATGAAATTTTACACCGTGAGTTTGTTTCCAATATAACAATATGTCATCAAGTGGTATCAGAGTATTTAAGTGTTACATCAAGTAATATGAGAGTTGAATCCCTAGTTTGGATTGGTACTTCCATTCCTTGC
This sequence comes from Zingiber zerumbet, assembly GCA_037833815.1. Classification (NCBI taxonomy): domain Eukaryota; kingdom Viridiplantae; phylum Streptophyta; class Magnoliopsida; order Zingiberales; family Zingiberaceae; genus Zingiber; species Zingiber zerumbet. The sequence goes on from JBBMJZ010378934.1 coordinate 6,377, forward strand.
TTTAGTTCTTTTATTCTCTGTTGCCACAACACCTAATCTGCAACAAATCTCAGAATTCTCTCCTCTCATGTCCAATATAGCAAGACCCCTCCCAAAAACCACGTGCATCTCCACCCACGTGAGGCTGCACCACCTAGGCGTCTAGCACACGTGGACTATGTTAAGGACTAGTAGCCCAGCTAGGAGGGATGAATAAACAATGAAAATTTCCGCACAAATCACATCTCAAAATTACAATTCAAACTATCCATAGTAGCCAAGCGCATGTGCATGATCAAATAAAGTGTTAATATATAAAAAAAATACAAAATAAACACAATGCTAACACACTTAAGTAATGTGGTTTTAAGCTCTTCACTCCTACTCCACGACTCTCAAAAGCATTAGTGTGTTATCCTCTTCCTTAATACAATCCACTATCAAACTCCTTCACGAGACAATGGAGCAAGCTTTTACAATCCAAGAATAAAACCTCAAGAGTTAGAGAGTTCTATACGAGGATACAACAACCATCAAGTTTTTATCCTACTAAAAGAAGGCAGCTATATAGATCCTCATATGTCATTGGATTATATCCCCTACTATATCCTCTTTTAAATGAATTTTATCCTCTTTTATTGTAGTTAACTAAGTCTTCTTTGGTTTCTATCTTTCTCGATTAATGTGCATATTTATCATGATCGCACATCACCTAACTGGGGCATTTATTGGTTGCCTAAGTACATGTTCATACCATCTTAAATGTGTTTCTCAAAGTTTTTCCCTCAATAAGCATTACCACAACTTTCTTTTTAATGTTCTCATTTCTAATGTTGTCCATCCTCATATGTCCGCACATCCACCTTAATATTCTCATCTACTCTTTACGCATGTAGTCGCTTTATAGCTCATCATTGAGCTTCATATAACATAACAAGTCTAATGACCATTTTGTAAAACTTTTGTTTATACTTTAGAGGTATTTTACAATCATAAAAAACAATTGCACCCTCCTTCATTTCAATTATCCTGCTTATATTAGATGTAAAACATCTCTATCAACTCCTTCATCCTTTTGCAAAAATGATCTTAGATACATAAAACTCTTTGTTAAAAGTAACTCGTCATCTCCTATCCTAACAATTTCTGTGTTTTATCTACTACAAGTAAACTTATATAGGGCAACCCGGTGCACGAAGCTCCCGCTATGCGGGGTCCCGGGAAAGAATCCATTGTATACAACCTTATCCTGGTTTTTTTACAAGAGGTTGTCTCCAGGATTCGAACATGTAACATTTTGATCACAAAGTAACAACTTTACCGTTGTATATTCTGTTTTTTACTTTACTAACCCTAAAACCTTTTACTCCTAGTGTTTCCCACCATGATTTGAGCTTAGCATTTACTTCTTCACATGTTTAAAGTGTTTGTAGTCAAGATTACAATATGGTGTTGGAGTTCAGTTCATTGGTGGCTGAGAAATCCAATACCCTAACACGCTCAAACTAATCGACTGCTGATGGGTGGTAGAAAAACTTGCAACAAGGATCTCAAAGGCTATAAAAAGAGTGGATGGAGGCTTTATGGTTGGTGAAATAGTGTTGGTTAACCTATTAGAATCCTCGAAATTTCCCATAACATTCCTCTTTGTATTCATTGTAATCTCTTGTGCTTGCAAGTGATTTATCCACCTCTGGAAGAGTTTCTAAAAGGAGAAAGTAGTTTTTCAAGAGTGATCCACTGACAGATCATAGACCACAGAGGAGTTTAGGGGACTGTCAAACCATGTTAAATAAACGTGTTAGTGATTGTGGTAAGTGTTGATTGCATGATTGATTTATTTTCGCTGTGCTAATTGTGTTTGACATAGTTTGATAGCAAAAGTATAGAATCATCACTTACAGGTTACAATCGCTATTCACCCCCCTAGAGCACCTAACGCTCCTAATAGAAATCATCTCATGGGTCAAATTAATCTCAGTAGCTTTTTTTAATTTTTGGTATGAAAAGTTCAATTATACTCTTCTTCAGTATGGCATGACTAGAAGCTATTTCACTTCGTTTCTACATAAGCAAAAAGTATATTTCCTTTTGTTTATATAGGCAATATTATCATCACTAGTAATATTCTATTGGGATCACACAATTGAAGGAAAACTCTATCAACATTTCAAGCTAAAGACTTAGGTGATCTTCAGTACTTGGTATAGAGATGCCTACTCACACATTTACATCTCTTCAACAAAAGTATATACTTGATATGTTTGACAAAGGTAGTATGCTAGGACCAATCAGTTAAAACTCCCATGTCATTAGTACTAGAAAGGGGAGAGCTATTGGTTGATCCCAGAAGAGTCAATATGATTTGTCAATTTCTAGAGATCATATGTGGAAAACAATTTAAAAAATTCTACATGACCTCAAGAATACTCCAGGAAAACCTCTTATTTTAAGACCAAGTTCATCTTCAAATTATACTGATGTAGATGTACATCTATTGCATTCTTCTAGAAGAAGCAAACTATTTTCACCAAATCAAATGGACAACTGATTAGTCCGTTACTAGTATCCCTATTGCATACTTTGTCTAACATGCCATAAAGAATAACATAAATAATACATTGGGAAAAGCACTAGAATTGGTATCCAATTATGATGTATATAAAAACACCTTCAGCTAACCTGTTGTAGGAGGCTTTAGTTCTCCACCAGCTGCATATTTTCCCATAACCCCTCCGCACCTAATTTGCAAAATAGTGTTCAATAATCTTAACGTAGAATACATATAATGGATGTAAAACAATGTAGAAAAATATTCAAGTCAAAACTTAAAGATAACTCTTACTGGGAATATCTGATTTGAATTGTCAGAAAAATCCCAAATTTCATAAAAGCAGAAACAAATTAACATATTTATAGATAACGTTTGGTCTCACTATACTTCCTAAAAAAGCAAGGTCAAGACTAAGAAGAGATTTTTTTTGTTCAGGTAAACTGAGATTCCCCGTAAGCAGCCTAAGGTCTGCAGATTTTTATTTATTTAAAAAGGCCTCATCTTCAAGGTCCCGATTTGGTAGAAAATAAGCCCAGGCTTAGCACAGAAGAGCAAGAGGATTGAAAGGAAACTTTCAACTTGTCAAGGAATCCTGAAACATCATAGGCACAGTACGCGAACAAATGTGAATTAAGATTTTGGTAGCCTTGGCCTTGAGCAAGTCCGGAGTTCTGACACTTAATTTGGATTGAAGAAAACCTATGAACAAGAGGCAAAATTCAGATACATACCATCTAAAATAATCACTTCTAATGCCCAATGGTGCAGCAAGTAATATGTCTGTAATCCATGGAGATAATAGTCGCAGTGGCCTCCTATCATGCTCCTGTTGAACTAGAGTAGATGTTTCTTTCTCAGACTTACTTGTTGTGGCAAAGTTACTACTACTGCTCCTTTCAGCTTCAGAATTATGATGCTCGACCTTGTGGATTGGCCGATTATAGTGAGTCAAAATGCGCAAAATTTCCCCACATGCCAAAGCCCATTGCTCAGAATACTCTTTCTGCAGTAATTAATTGGCTAAATAAATCACTGAAAATTGTGAATTTATACATGAATTTCAAAATTAAGATAAAATATTACCATACTTTAAAAGAATGGATTATGATGGTAAGATAATATACTTTCTCAAAATATTGTACCTCTGCATTTTGGCTCACCAAGGATATGAAAGAAATAAATGGAGGGTCATTTCTATCATACACCAATCTCCCATCAATTATAAGTGAAAGGATAGGATGAACAATTGCATGGCCATGCTCTGGATGATGCAAAATAAATACAGCTGTAAATTAAGAAAAGCAGGAATCTGGAGTCAGCAACTTGACACTGGAAATGAGATAGCAATAACTTGAAACTGACAGTAGTAAGGTGTGAATAAGCCAATACCAAGAACTTCATCCAAAAGATGCTTCTCTTTAGAAGGATAGTGACTTTGGATTAACTGCATAAATAGAAGGAGCAAGAATGAGTATTTTGAAGCACTACTTTGTTAATACAGCAAAATATTTATATGCTAGTAGTCTTTAGAACAAAAAACAGATTGGCATGATAATTATACCTGAGCTATATCTTCTGGGAAGTCCTCAGAAGTGAACTGACTGAAATATTCAACATAGGCAATGACTTGGGCCTTAAGGAAAAGCCAAATCTATTAGTCATCATTAAAATGAATGACAAAAAAAAAAAAATAAATAAACCAGACTTACCACATAGAGATACAAAAAATTGCAATGTCTTTATTTATTCTAGGCTTCTTAGTTATTTGTTGATACTTGATTCAATTTAGGATTTGAACAATTAGCCAATGGAAGGAACAGAAAAAGATACTCTCTTGTTTAATAATTAATGAAACTGTGCTGTAATTTAACATCTATTCACAATGAGTTTACCAGTTTTTGCAAATAACTCTTGGGATCACCTACTGATATGTCTTCAAAATTGCATCTGGCAAACTTTTTTTTAACTAACCAAGTAAAGTCCTTCAATTTATCTAGCCTGATTATTTACTTTATAGAGGAAGATATAAAGCTTGGCATTTTAAAGATTGGTAAGCATATGTCACCAGAACCTAATTGTATTATTACCAGTGAATTCATCTAAGATTATTAGGAAGTAGTCTCTCAGGATTTGATTCTCCTATTCAAAACTTTTTATCCAAGGAATGTATTTAGATGACTGAATACTGCATTCGTCACTATTAGAGGACTGATGTTTAGAAGGTCTTTCAAACTCTTTTTACTTGTCCACATTATTCTGAAAAACATCTCCATGTTCTTGCAGATAGATTAAGAACTGTTTTTATTTAATCACATTATCGTTGATCATTCTTAGTTAGCATTGTTGACAGGGAAAGAATGCCCATTGTTGCCACCAAACCTATCAATTTGTCAGGTAAAATAAGCTATAGCTCTAAAGTTGGATTTCATAAAGGCCAGGGATCATGTTAACTGGTGGGCTCTCACACTCAATATGCAGCATCTTGACCTTCTAAAGATCTGAATGGTTTGGATATTTTTCTTGGTTTCAGCTAATTGTCCAGTTTGTCCAGCTGGATTACTTAAGGGTCAACACCTGGTGCCCGTGATTGAATTCAACACGGCAGGGTATTAGACCTGAACATATTTTGTGAAATCTAAACATAACATTTTTTGTGTAGTGACATAATTATGGCCTGAACATAACTATACACTATTTAAAACTACTACTTTTTAGGTTTAGGTCGTGTGATCAGCTCGTATCAAAATTTTGAATTTTCTAACCTCATTTTTGCCTATATTTGATTTTTTTTTTCTTATATCTTTCACTTCGTTTTACCTAATTCTAAATACAGATCCATGATTTTGAATTGGTCACAGTTTCCTACCTCTAAAACTAAGCTATCTGTTGAAGTTCATTAAATAGTTAATAAATATATTTTCACTATCTCCTTTCATATGCCTAATATTGTCTAAATATCTACATCTTATTGCCTCAAAATTTCTTCATTTTAGGGAAATACGTCAAGCAGGAACCGCAACTTCTTGTAAGTAATGCAAGTATAAAGCATTTATATACTGCAACTTTTAGTGTCTACATATATCAAAATATATTGAATATATGAGCCCTGATGAGGTAACTAAACATTGCAGAAAAAATAAACTGAGCTCGTCAAGTAATCACTGGAAGGAAAGAGAGACATAACGAAACAATATCTTAAGAAATGAAGATGAGAGCCACTGCAAAACAAATAAACAATCACTTTCATTGTGTACCTGTTTTTGTTGTTCATCTTGGGGTGGTGGCCAGAAGAGTGACGTGAATTGGAGGCCGTCAATCCACTTCTCATTCGTGACAGACATTCTTAGCTAAATGCCTCTGTAATCTTTTCTCTTGCCGAGACCAAGCAAACTCCAGAACCAATATATTGTTTAGCGGTCAATGACAAAGGTTCCAAATCACTAACTCGCTTCTCCATCTACATCAATCAACTCTAACCGCTTCATCGGCCTAATACCTAAAACTCGATCTAAGATTTGACAGAAAGCGGGATAATAAAACTCTTGAGTCATCAAGGTCCAGCTTCAATCCCCGGAAAGGGGCTTCAACCCCCCTAAAACCTAACTGACCATCTCAACCGACCTCAAAGCACATCAATCTTCAAATTTCTGCAGAAGAAACAGCAATCACAACCATAAAAAACACTAGAAACGATAATAATAATAATAAATCCACGCAAAGGAATGAGCTAAAGCAAGATACTCATATATCTTACTGCAGACAGATGGGACGAACGTTAAGAATCCCTAAGAAACTGAAACAAATAAACAGAAAGGACGGCTAAATTCAAGAAATCCACACAATAAAAGAACACCAAGATCACGAAAAAATGGAGAGTGCGCAAACGTACCTGGACAGATCGTTTGAGGTTATGCTAGGGTTTCCAAGCGCTTTCGCAGAGTAGAGTTTGGTTTTTAATTTTCGGTCAGGGGGGTGAGATTAAGCGGAAGGGAGGAGAGCGGAGAAGATTTTTTTTGTGTTTTTTTGTTTTTGCCAGAGAGATGGATGGGTCCTCTTATAATTATAAAACCCGTTTTGGGTTTTATCAAGCAATAATATTTTGGGAATCGGGGGAGGGCAAGAGAGAGCGGAGTAAAAGATTCTTGGGCGATACGCGGTGTGCGACCTGGAGGCTGGGCTTCGCCCTCCCTCCGTCCGACGTGGCGTTGATATTTTTGGTGCATGGGCACGCGCGGGCCCCACGGACGGGCCGCTGTTCAACACGCCCTCGCAGCAGCGCCCATCGAAGAGGCCCCCCCAGACTGCCCCCCGGACTGCGACGCGGTCGCATTGTGGCCGTCAGACGAGACGAGGTGGGCGGCGATGGACGGCTGAGGAGGGCGAAGCTGGCGGGCCCTGTGGCGTAAAAAAATGGGTCGAGTGGAGATCATGGTGACGCAAGTGGACAAGTGGACGATGGGGAGACAAGGGGCGGCGGTGCAATACGCAATTGGACGGTGGTTGGAACCTGCGGTAATTTTCCAAACGTGGCGGCGTGTCGAGCTCTACTCGTTTGATAACTGAGTCAAATTAAATCGAGCTGCTGAAATAGAGTTTAATTTTTGCATAGTTTTTAGTTTGAATATTAGTTTAGTTTAGCTGAAGTTTAATTTGTTTAAAATATTATCAACCTTTCAATTAGAGCATCTTTAATTGTTTAAATTAATATTTATGTGCCAAAATTTATAGTGGTGAAATATACACGCGATGCTCTGTATTTACCGGTGAAGTAGGGAAGGCGGTGTAACTATTATAAATATATATATATAATTTGATTTATTTATTATTTTTTAACTTAATATTATTTGGTTGGGAAGGGATTGAATCGATGACATGGGAGTAAAGCCAGCACTCCCATGGTGACCGGCTGAGCCGTCGAGAATCAGATATTTTCGGGTGAGACACGGGCACGTGGCTGGGGGCGGGGGCCGCTTCGCTCGAGTAGTGGAGCAGGAAGATTGCTTTGTCGAGCCAGGTGACGTGGCGCGATTTCGTTCAAGTAATATATTTACCCTAACGCTCAAGTGGCATGATTGTTTTTCGTTTTCGTGGGACCCACAAAACGAAGTTGTGCACATGCATGCATCGGCAGATGGCTGGCAATGATGCGTCAATTTGGATGGATGGACTCTCAACCCGAGCTTAATCGGAATCCGAATCCGAACTTATAATCCGATCAATCTGAATAATCAGTTTGACCTAAATTTTTTTAAATTATTTTTATATAATTCTTTATTATTATCTCATTTATCTCAATATTTCATCATTATACTATTATTTACTATTTATATACTAAACTATTTTAATTTTTAAAATAAATTTTAATTTAATTTAAAAACTCAAATTTTAAATTCTTGTCAATTCAAACTCAATCCGATCTAATCTGAACTTAAATAATTAAAAAAATTCAATCGAAATTCGAACGGAACTCAATCTAAATCTAAAAATTTTCAATTTGAATTTTATTTTTTTCACATCAATTCAGATTAAATTGATACATCGGACTCATTTTTAATAGCCCTAGCCGGTAAACATAGACAACAATTAAATTAAAATTATACAAAGTCACTTTATTGAAAGTCATTATAAAGTTGAAGGCGAAAAAAGACATTTTATATTAAATTATAATTTTTTGAATAAGTTGTTAAAATATCTCTGATGAAGTCAAAGTGCAATACTGCCATAATCCGACGACCGATTAATTTAATCGACCGTCCAACGTTGACAACCATTTGTAATATGTCAAATTGTCGATCAAAAGCAAAGGCACTAACAAAAGTCAAAGCACAAGTCAGAGAGTGAGTCACCGTCGAAGTAAACACTTTTCCCATAAGTTCATCGAATTCTCTCAGTGAAATTAAAAAAATGATACTAATCAGCGCACTACATATTTAATTATGTCGAGAAGGACCGCACCAACAACTAACCTCGTCCTAATTGGGTAATTTGCGTTTACTTAAAGCACTAACCCACCCAAGTTGACGGCAATTCATTACTTTATTCTTCTTTCCATTGCAGGAATATTTTAATCAAGATTAATGTTACATTATTAAGTAAACGACAAGAGTATTTTAATTAATGGTTCGAATATTGTTTCCAGAAGTTTCCATCGGCATCGATTTGGAAGACGACACCCCGTGACCGACACTGCCAAGAAGGTTCACGTGCGTCCGTATGAATTTAATCATAATTAATTTTTAGTTTGATGTCATGATTTTTATAAAATTCGACGACAAAAAAATATACTTGTATATTATTAAAAAGCATAGATTCTTGCTCAGCAAAACTTTCTGTATGATCAATTTGTCAAAAATATATCTAAATTCTAGGAATTACTTCATTGAGTCTAAGATGAATATTGTTCATAGATTGTGTCTAAATTCTCTTGCATAATAAAATGAAATAGAGAACAAGGCCAAACAATAACATTAAATCCCTAAAAAGGTATAGATACAAGTCACAATGATCCCTAGCTAACTAAATAAATTAACATTGGCAAATGAAGATTGATTGATCACTTCCGAGAAACCAGAACTTTCACCTCCTGTTATCGATGACAGCAGACTGAGAAGATTTCAGGTCCTGATCAAAACGCTTCTGGGAAAGCAACAGTTTGGTTCTCTCTAGAACACCGAAGAATATCGAGCCACCGATCCCGATCCATAGGACTCTTGGAGCAATACCCTGTGAAGAACAAACAAAGCTCGTTAAAGGTTTAGCATGATCAGTCATATTAAAATGAAATTTTTGTTTAAGTATTTGGGAGTCGGCCGATATCTTTCAGTATCGTTGTAAATTTCTCTCTCCCTTGCTTCTCTCATGTTTCACCTCAACTGATCCATTGATCCTCCTTGAACATTGAAATACATCTTAATCAATCTTTTTAAAGCTATTTTATTATCTAAAAGGCAAAGCTAGATACCTTCATGTCAGGCAACGAATTCTGTTTGTCCTTGTTCTTCGCTACTAATGATACCCCAGAAACAGTTCTATAGATTATAAGCCAAGAGAATAAATCTTATGAACAGATGAAACAAAGAAATTGTCAGGACCCTTAACAACCGACTAAAGGGGGTGAATAGTCCCTACATAAATCAAGCAAATAAAACCTTTGTCGGACTTGTAACTTAAAATAACACTTAGATAAATATAGAATGAATAATAAACTAAAAGACAGAGGCGTAGCAGGTTTACTTGGTTACAACCGGAGAGGTAGTTAATCCAAGACAGATGAAATCACACTAATTTCTTCTTCAGGCGAAGAAGCCTCTTTACAGCAATGAGAGCTCAAAATGACAAAGTTAAACAAAAAAAGAAGTGTGTACAAGTGTTGTTTCACTATTTTTCATTGTAGTTTAGCTTATGGGAGCAGAGTTGTTTATATAGCCTTGCTCGAGGCGCCTAGAAGCGTTCCAGACGCCTGGAATGGGATAAAACCTTATCCCCGATGCAACAGTCAAAGGTCACATCGAAAGTGATAAAGTTGGGTTCCGAGCGGCCCAGACTGCTCTGGGCGCCCGGAATGGTTCCGGGCGGACCAGACTGCACTGGGCGCCCGAAATGGTTTCGAGCGCCCCGAAAGTGGAAGTCAACCTTAGGTTGACTTTCTCTTCGGACCTCCAGCTTCGGCTCCGCTTGCTTCGGTTCGGATTTTTCGCTCCGGCTCCGCTCGTTTGGGTGATTTCGGTCATCCGGAATAGGACTCACCCGAACCCAACTTCCGGTCTTCTCCTCGAGTAAGCTTCCGCT
>JBBMJZ010378964.1:0-33893 GCA_037833815.1 Zingiber zerumbet
CCGGTGAGATTCACGCCGGTCGACGGCGGGAACGGCACCGTAGAGTTGGAGGAGGACGTGACGGTCGTCTTCGACGCGATCACTCTCTGCATCCAGTCACTGTTATGGGAGATAGAGATCGGAGCCGACGACCGCAGGTACTACGTCAAGACCGGCGGGCAACAGACGAACCCCACCGAATTGAACCTGTTCAGCATCAGGAGGAGCCGGATTTCCGAGACGGTTTATGAAATGTTTTTCCGTGGAATCGGCCGGGTGCCGAGTGGACCGCTGGGGATCTTCGTGGAGGAGGGCCGGCGCTGGCTCGGAATCAGGAACGATAGGCCTTTTCCATTCGTGTTCCAAAAAGTCAACGCTTAGAATCTATAATCAATTAACCAATCCGTATACAAATAAACGCCGTCAAAAATCATAATCGTATCGTGTGTGTCAAATTACTTGAATGGAATAAATAACATAATTTAAGTTTATTTTTCTGAGCAATTGTTTGAAATTCATCACGTTCTGATCTGATGGGCTCGAAGGACGAGGAAGAACAGGATCTCTGCTTCCAATCCAACCCACTCGCCGGCATTAAACACTTGGAATATTTGGGATCTCCCCGAGGCAAGTGGCGTCGAGCCGCTCGCCATAAAAGCGAGCAGAAAGCGACCCAACGAAACCCCCCCACCGCCTGTCGACGGATTGCTTCTCGCTCCTCGGTAACGTGGTTCCACTTTCCAACCCGCTGCTCGACATTCCACTTGCACGTCTGCTGCTTCTCAGTCCATTATCAGCAGCAGCAGCAGCAGCAGCAGCTAACTTGGCTAAGCCCATTGCTTTAGCTTTGAGTCTTGAGCTCGAAGAAAGCATATCATGAAGCTTTTTCGGTAAAAAAAATTGGATTGGAAGTTGGATAAAGGACAAGTATGAGGAATGTGATAGTACAGTAATACAAGGTATGATTCCTTGGTTCCTGCATTTTGTCAAACAGCTTTCCCGTCTGAGAAGACATTTCAACGGCTGGCTGATCTGATGATTTTATGGGCCTCTGTTGATCTATCTATATTATCAGATGGTAACTTCTTCATATTTACTGGACCGGATGAATGTGTTAATCAGTGAAAAACAACAGTTGCAGTCAAAAGTAGGAACTTAATACGGTATTATGGTAAGCCTGACAAACACTGTTCTAAGACTTCGTTAGGCTCATTTATTACACGAAAAGAATGAAACCAGCTAGCCAATGGATCCACATGCAATAAATAAGGGAGAAAAATGGGAGAATCCAAATTCCAGTGATTTACAGAATTGAAATTGTGGTCAAGCAAAAAACATGCCCTTTTAAGTCTGTGCAGCATTGCGAAAGAGATGTGAAAAAAGGCAGCATCTCCCACGCCCCTACTCTGTCCTATTTAGCTACACTTTCCACTCTGTTCTCTCTTCTCCATCGCCTCTTTCTCAAGCCTCAACTCCCACTATCCATATATTGCCAGACCAACACTGTTCCTCGCACCTGCTTCTCCAACTGCAATGTCGCTCTTTTTCAGCGAGGTGGTAGAAATGGCGTTCGCCGGCGGCGTGGCGGCGGCTCTGGAGGTGGCCGGCGTGGGAGGGAAGAGGAAGCTCAGGAGCTTCTACTGCCGAATGAGGGCGGAGATAAAGAGGCAGCTCGCCATCGGATATAGAAAAAGAAGCGGCAGAAGAAGAAGAGACAACAAGCGGCAGCGCGGCAGCTTCCACTACGACCCTTTCAGCTACGCGCTCAACTTCGACGACAGCTCCTCTGCTCTGCTCTCTCTGTAGATCGTTTTAGCTTCCGGTTCAGATCTTTAATTAGTTCTTTTGACGTTGCTCTTAATGGAAGCAGTCTGTTTCGTGCTTTTGTTGTGGATCTCTCTGTAAGCTGAGCACAAGCTTTTGATGATAGACGGTTTCCAAGCTGAAAAAAAAAACATATTGGAGGATGATTCTCAATATGGTTTAATTTACTAAAAAAGCTGTAGAAATTGATTTGAAACTGGCGTGAAAAAAACCACCTCTTGTGAATAAGATAGAAGCAGCTTGAGGAACAAGAAAATCGATTGAACGAACGCTTTTGCTCCTGCTTCTGGTCCCCTCGGGCCCCTAAAATACGATTCCACAGAGAACAAAATGTAAATAGATTTGAGTATTTTAATCTATTTTCTCAGAATAATGACTTCATTTTAAACATGTTTAGAGGTTTTCTTTGATAAATTATTTCTAACTATTTTATTGTATTTTATTTATTTGTTTATTTGAAACATTTGAAGCCCTGGTCCAACTTGTTGGCCGACCTAGATTGTGTGTGTGTATCGAGGCCACTTTTGACTTATCGATGTCCCCCATTTCGAAAATCAAATCGTATAGATGATTTTGCTGGATCAAATCAATTTATTTATTGACACTCATGATACATTACTTCTCATCCATTCCAAATAAAATAATCAAACAACTTGATTAAAAACAAATTACCTGATAGTTCAGTTTCTGTAAAATATCATAAAAATTAACCTCTTTAATTATTAATGATCCTGACCGAAAATAAAAGAGTTAAAATATTTAAGATGTGATCTTCTGATGATTATTTTTAGACTCCGCTGTGAGTTACAATATAGACTATGTTAGTACTGGGACAGGGAAAGAGTTTTCGGTGTTGGTCCTCCGACGCTTAAGCTAGTTACCGGCGATGAAGTAGCAGGCAGAGCAACGAAAACAAAAATAAATAGTACAACAACAATGTATTGTGCATACATCCGCCGATGCTTAGACTCCTTTTATATAGAGCTTTTGTAGAGTACGTGCACGCTTCCCATGCGATCTTCTGTTTAACCACGCCGCTTATCAGCGGCACTAGCTCCTAAAAAGATGTTGAAAGATAGCGTGATAAGTCTGCTGCCGGGCTGAGCGGGATAGCCACTCAGTTGAAACTCCACTGTTCGCTCATTTGGAATCTTACTGTTTCTGTAGCCGGTCCACTCGGCCGTAACATTACGGTTCTTGTAACAAGTCTGTTTGGCCATAGCTCCGTTGTTATGTTCCAAGTACTATTGTAAGGTCGAGCGAGGCAACCTCTCGGCATGGATTCTGAATATCACATTTGGCGTTTTCCCTTATTGAGCATCAGGTGCTTGGCACATTGTCCGAATCAAAGGTGATGTCGGATCGGCTAACCTTCCTCTCGATCGGACGATATGATCGTCCGACCGGCCGATAATATCTGAGCATTGGTCGCCTTGACTTTGAACTTCATAGTAACAATGATCATCCGTAGGATGGACCTCTCTTAATCACCGCATCAGTTCACCGATCGAAGAAAACCTTTATTAGGTGAATGCGAATCTTATCACAAATTAATTTAATTTATGCACTCTATTAATTTATACTAATGGAACAAATGATGAGGAACGTATGAAACTAAATGATACGTAAAAACTACTACACATAAATCTCCAACCAATTGATCTAACCAAAACATGAACGGTGCCGGAGAATACAATCCGTAAGCATTTAATCAAATATGTAGATGGATTAAAGTTTAAAACTAAATTTGCAGCTGCTGCTCCTGATCTTGATCTGCACGTTGGTGTTCAAGCTGTCCACCACCAGCGCGCACCGCACCCTCGACGTCACCTTCCACAGCTTCAAGCTCCCAAGCTTCACCCGCACCGGCACGTCGCCGGCGAAGTCCAGAGGCACCGCCCCGCTCTGTTCCTGCCGGAGCAACTCACGCATCAGCTCGCTCCCCAGCCGAGCCTCCCCCGTCAGCCCCACAGCCAGCACCGTCGTGTTCCGGTGGCCTTGGTAGAACGCCGGCAGCGACCCCTCGCACAGCTCGTATCTGTTTAGATCATATCACTATGGGCAAATTTCTGTAATTACATAGTTTCGTCGTGCTGGAAGTATCAATACGTACCCGGCGTAGAGCACGCTGAGCCTCGAGCCTTGCTCGTAGTAGATACCGATCCCCTTGTTGGGATTCGTCGCAGTCACCGTCACGTCGAAGGTCGCCCGCGCCATGAGGTTGGCGTCGAAGCCGAAGGCCGCCACGCGGAGCCGGTCGACGGAGTAGCTCGGCAATTTGGGGTCGAACACCAGGTACAGCACCCCTGCCGTGACGGCCACAGCGACGGCCAGAGCCAGCGCGGCGCAGATCGCGCAGCACAGCAACCGGCAGCAGCACCCGCCGCGGCGCCGCCTCTTCGGCGGCGGTAGGGGGAGGTCACCCCGGCGGCGGTACTCCGGGTCGCCCTTGTCCGACCTCCAGGTCTCGCGAGGGACGAGAGGAGCCGTGGCCGTCGGCGGCGGATGCGGCGGGGGAGCCTCGATGTCGGCCGGGTGGATGCGCTGGTGATCGGCGATACCAACCCCGTACTTGCTCGCCATGGTGAGTCTCGAGAATTAGACTTGTGATCGAGAGTCCAAAGGCTTCTTCACCTTCACGTCTACAAATAGCCGTTTGACTTGCAGCGCCGATGTTCGACGTTATGCCTGTGAACCCAAAGTCTTCATCTTCCACCTAATAAATTGTGTGGGAAAGCGAGCGGTGCGACGCGTAGACGGAGTGTGAGGCACAGCGCGTAGCGCGATGCTTCGCACACAAGTCGTTTGTTTTAACGCTCGCAAGAAGAATCCATGCATATAAAAACAGGGAGGAGTTTTGGCTGCGGCGTGTAGTTGCTCCACCTTTTCCTCCTACTAGTCTTTCAAGTCATCAGTTTTCACCTTCTCCCACCTAAAACTCCAGGAAAACTAATTAATAAGGCGTTTGGTTTAATGTTCAAAGTTTCAAACCTTTAGCTAGAAGTTATATTTATTCATGAAAAAACATACATTATATAATAATACAACATAATATAAATTATAGTAAAAAATTAAATACTAATTAATACTGTCTACCCTACCATAATTTAGAGATTATATTACTAACTAATTACAGTAAGAATTGAATACTACCAACTCAGTAATTATCTTTTCTAACTTCCTCCAATACTCCCCCTCATGGTTGGTAGATATCTCGCAATCTCAACTTGTCAAGTGAGTCATTAAAATTTCTGCTATATACTGTTTTTGTAAGTATATCTGCTAATTAATATTCAGATTTGATAAAAGAGAACCGAACTATCTTTCACGACTCTGATGCGTAAACAAATTGTTCGGCACAAGGTTCAGGGGTTTTATGAAAATAATATCTTCTCTATTTTTTTAGAGTGGAAATTATTTTTTAATTAATTTAAAAAATAGTTTGACTATAAATATAAATTAATCAAGTTAATTGGGGGAGCGATTTAGTTGGATCAAGTAATTTAGTCGACGAATCGAGAGATCTAATCAAACTAATTATGGACTTAGTGGATTTGAAAATTAATTATCATAAGTAATAATTATTTGTTTCCTATTTATTAGAGAATAATTATTATTAGGAAATATTTATTATTATTTTTTTCTATTTTTACTTATAATGGTATTTATATGTACCATATGTAATTATTAATATATGTGTGAATTTTAGAGTTCTAAGCTTAAGAGTAACCGCAACCCTAAATTTATCTGCCCAACATTATCGTGGGACCTACTATGCAACATCAAAAGTAAAAACTCTACAACTTTTATATACCTCTTCCTATAATCATAAACCCAACAAACAACCTTATATTTGACCCACCACATCATTATCTATATTTTCTATTTACTATCTTATTTACTATTTATTTATATATTATCATAAATATATATTTATAAAATATTTTAAATAAATTATTAATTTAATAATTAATATATAATAATCAACTACATTTAAAAAAAATTTAAACATTTGCTTGACAACTAGCATGAGATCCATGTGTATTAAATATTTTATTCTTAAAAGCACCATGAAGCCAGCCAGTATCCGGATACTGGCTTCTTTAGTTCTCAGCTTTTTAAAGTGGTGCAATGTAATTGGGTTTACAAAATCCAACTTCTTGGGTTTTGTAAATTCACCATTGCAGACACCCTAACAGTAACCTTTTTTTTCTTCTCTTTCTTTCTTTTCTCCACAATACCTACCAGCCGCCTTCTACAATGGCTACCGCTGACGACATCAACCACCGACTCCAGCCGCTTTCTACAATGGCTACTGTCGACGATATCACCCGCCGACTATCTCTCACAAATACTCCTGATTCTCCTACCACGTGAGTGAGTGGTGTAGGTTCTGCTATGCATCTCTAGATAAAGTTGATGAAGAAATAAATTACACAAGAGTATGAGACATCGAACCTATAATAGTGCTGAGAAGAAGTTGATCCTGGCAGAGCCAGAGAATATAATCAAAATTCACCTGAGGGAGTGTGCCATCTGTAGGCATTATCTGCCCAGGGGCAGGGACGTGACCCATCAACAAAACCCAGTAAGATCTGGTGCATATCTCCGAATTACGAGTTACTTATATTACTAGCGAGGATCAGTTGACTAATGTACTTATAAAGTGACTTTCTTGACTTCGGTTATTTGCTATTTGTAACAAGATTGATATCATTTTTGGGACACAGGACGTATTAGGAAATAGATATATTTATTATTTCCCTAATTTATATATTTTTTCCTATTTTGATATTTATATATAACATAGGTTATTCTTAATAATATATATATATATATATGAAATTTATCCTTAATAGTGGATTGGTTGATTATATTATATTGATTTTTCTGATTAAGTCGAGGGATTCTGTCTGGATGGCATATCTACCATCCAGTTGGTCAGTCCCATTTGAAGATTAGCGAGTTCAATTTCTAGTGTGTTTGTCGTAAGATTAAGCCTCCTGTCCTTTTCGCTGCTCTCCTCACTCACCATTAGAAAAATAACTATCATCATATTATTTTTATTGAAATTGTAGACTTTTATTATATCTATCATCACATTTAAAATTTACATTAATATTTGATGATATCGAGGACACCTAAGACGATACTATTTTATGGAACGTTTATTGATGATGTAATTAAAATTTTTGATAAATTTTAATGATCTGAATCCAGTCCGTCAGAATTTAAATATAAAATATATCATTATTATATGTAATCTTAATTAATATATGTCAATTAGAAAATAATAATATAAAAAAATTAATTCTGAGTGGCCAGATTTTAACTATTTAGCAAAAGTCTCGTATTGTCTTGCCCTCGTATGGCTTTCTATTTTGGCAGATATGTAATTGACATCCGCCAAATAGAAGTCACATTTTATATAGATGACATTTGACAGATTTGAAAAACTAACGCACTCCAAATCTTGTTCAGAAAACATCCAGATTTCCAGCCCAAATCTTGTTCAATTGAATTCGATCACTATAAAATCTTTTACATAATTGTTTCCGGCCCAGATTCTGGAATCAGCCTCTTACCAAAAGTGAAGTAAGACTGCGTACAATGGATCCTTCCCTGGGACCCCGCATAGCAGGAGCTTCGTGCACCGAGCTGTTTTTTTTTGTTGATAAAAGAATTATTCATTTTAATGCTCAGGAATCCCAAGTCTGATACGATATCAGACTCAGATTTAAAGAGAAAACCCAGTATGTAATTGAATTGCATAAAATGTGAATCTGCCCATTAGACTAGTATAGTTTTGTTCTTCGTTGTGGATATACATCATCTAATCCTCTTGAACTAGATAAGATTTGTGCTCCGATGATAAGATGCTTGCCTCAGCAGTAGTCCTCCTCATGATAAGCACTGCTTGTCCAGAGCCGTAAGAGACTAGCTAGTGAAAGACCAAATGTGACAACTTTAATTCGATCTTAGCACCAACCATCGTCCAGCACAGCCAATTAAGACAAAGATTTCAAACGTAAGTGCTTGTCGGTCGTAACAAGCCAATTTGAATCGTCAGCACTGTATAGAAGTTGACTTGATGCTTTATTTGTCAACGTTAGATGCTCTATCCACTTGCTGAATTGATCAAGATCTAAGCTGGAAATTCTTATCTTTGAGAGATGGACGACGCAAGGAAGTTGAGACGAGAAAGCAAATTAAATGTGTAGAGCTCTTTTAAATTAATAAAATCTTGTATCTTAACTGCATCTGCAAAAGATAGTATCAGAAAGATACCACAATTTTCCAAAACTTAATGTAATTAAAGGTTCTATTACCTGTTCATGTCAACAATAACTGGACCCCATTAAAAGCTAATGCGATAATTAATTAGGTAATATATCCCATTTTTGTATGTATTAATAAAAGCAACTGCATTAAATTAATATTAAGCCTTTGCGACCGTAGACGGCAAAGTGAGGTGCCATTTCACCAACCACACGCAATTTATTATCACAAACCTACAACCACAAAAACACTAAACTAATCGGTTAAATGAAAATTTATATTGAATGCAAGCATGCAAATACATGTGCATGGTCACCAATCAAATTGACTTACTAATGCGGCGATGGAGGGAGGTCTATTTGACACGGGGTCAACTGTTAAGGTGGAAGTTAAAGTTAAAATGATCAATATTTGAGTATTAAAGGATCGAACGGAAGGTAATTACAATGGCCGGTCGGACAGTTAAGGCCCGCCCGATGGAAGACATGTCTGAGCAAACCACCCTTCTAGCTTAGGATGATACGTAAGACATCCGACACTTAATATGGAGTGGTAGGACATCGACGGGGACCGAATAACATGGCCAAATAGGGGAGGATATGCTACTATATAGTCACCGCCTGGAAGAGCCACGATGAGGTCGCCAAAGCAGGAGGCTCCTAGCCAAGCGGTTAGCCCACTCGACCAAGCAACGAGACCTGACCATGGACGAAGAGGATCGAGTCCCAATCGAACGACTACCCCGCTTGGCCAAACAATGGGACCACTGTAGTATCTCTCTATATCATTTTAGAAGGTAGTGTCGCTGACACGAGGCATGGTCAACAAGCGGATCGTACGACGGAAACTTCTACTATCTCGTTAGGGATATTCAAGTTTTACTAAGTTATGTTGTCAGAGGTACTTTCTAACCAGTCCTTAGTACATATTGGAGAGCGTGTTCATGCCTTGAGAAGCGTGCACGTCGCCCACCAGGGCTCTATATAAAGGGAGTCCATCATCGGCGGAGATACGCTTTATCTACTGTTTGCGCATAGTTCTACAGTTGCTCTACTTTTTCTCTACATTTCAGTGACTGACTTGAACGTCGGAGGGCCAACGCCGAGAACCCCTTCCCTGGCTTGACACTAACATTACTTATTTTACAAAGCGGAGCGAAATGAAGTCTACATCCGATCACTAAAATCATCAGATCCTCAACTTTCCATCTTTCCATTTTCAGACCGTGTCACTTACCTTAACCATTCATTTCACATGGGCTTAATCCCGTGATTAAGCCACGCATTGATTAGCTATATATTTCGTGGTCATGCAGAAAAGAGAAAACCAGGAACCGTTGTGACTGGCTCACTTTCGTTGGAGCACGTTCTAACGCAATCAATCAAACAGTGACGCGGAGACCACCGAGACGTCCACGCGATACCGCACTGGTCAATCCTACGTAGTTAAATCCGTATATTAATTATTATTATTATTATTATTAAAACAATTAAGTCGTTTTATATTGTAGAACAGATATAGCGAGTGGGTACTGGCGGATTGACACTACAAGGGAAAAGTGGAGCCCACCACCTTCATGCTCCATGCATCCACTGGCTACTGCATATATCTTTAACTCTATATATAGACACACACATGGTGCTGTGCGCAGCAGAACTAGTGGTCTTTCATCTTCAATTTTGTGAGGAGCACGATGTGCCGTCTTCGCATTCTCCTCTCCCTCTCCTTCCTCTGCCTGTTGCTTTCGGCGGCGGTGGCTGCGGCGACGACGGCCTCGGGCGGCCGAGATGCCTCCGGGATGACCGCCTCCGACAGGCGGCGCCGCCGAGCTCTGGGCAACGGCCTCGGAAGAACTCCTCCCATGGGGTGCGTGTATTTTAATTATTATATATTTTAACTATTATTGAGGATAACATATAATCCTAAATTGATGGATCAGGTGGAATAGCTGGAATCATTTCCAGTGCAACATCAACGAGAATCTCATAAGAGAAACCGGTACGAAATTTTGTTGATCTTATAAAATTTGGATCTCAGAACGATTTTTAAAATCAACAGCAAATTTTTAGAGTTTATTCAACGTCCCTGTATATGTTATTTTATAGGAAAATGATAAGACAAATATTTAACGTATAACTCAATTAAGTAATCGTCAAGGTTGATGATTAGGGAGGAAAGAATAAAAATACATAATTTTTTTTATTAATTCGATTTTCAAAATACTGGTTCAGAACAATAATATTTTAGAATCAAGCTGCAAAAAAGAAAAAAAAAATCAATTAATTCAATTATTTAAAGTCTTGACGCTTGACCTAATGCTGCTGCCCGTGATGTGAGATAAAGGCACGTAATGGGGTGGTCCTTCTTGCTGGTTACTTAAAAGTCAACATTTGGGATTAAAAGGGCAAAAAAAGGTCGTCCACTACGTGTTAGTGTGCCTAATCGCACGCGTCTAATTAATTAATATTAATCCCAAGTTAATCGAAAATAAAACTTGCTTAGCTTTTAAGTTTTAAAGGCAATAAATATCACAGGAACGTAAATTTTTTGATTAAAATCAAAGAAGAATTTTATTTTATTTTATTTTTTTTTTAAATTATAATATAAGAAATAGTCTCCTCTGTGTGACTGGCTAACTATAATCATAATCGCGTATAGTTTGGCATTTAACAAAATAATTAATCATGATAGAATTAATTGTTATTAATTATGAAACGTACATTGCAGCTGATGCATTGGTGAGCACAGGCCTGGCGAGATTGGGATACAATTACGTCAACATAGGTGGCCTAATCATCTCCTTAATCTTTTATTTATTTACTAATCTAACTAATCCATAAGAAAACTCCGTTTAATTAATCATAAATCAACTAACTAATTATTTTTGATTTGTAAACAGATGATTGCTGGGGAGAGCCAAACAGAGACTATCAGGTGAGAATATTTTTCTATATTCCAGTGATTTTTTTTAAAAATCATTTAGACCATACTTTCTACCTAATTTATTATTTTAAATATTTTTATATATTTTCTCTCTGACCAGGGAAATTTAGTTTCTAAGAGATCAACATTTCCATCCGGTATAAAGGATCTTGCAGACTACGTCCATGCAAGAGGGTTAAAACTGGGGATCTACAGTGATGCAGGGTATATGTTCTTTATATATAATTAATGAATGAACAAATAAAATGGAAATTAATTCATTCATCAGAATTATTTTTGTTAGAGAGGGGTATTTAATGAATTATTGTAAATTCTAGGGCGCGGACATGCAGCGGAACAATGCCCGGATCACTCGGATACGAAGATCATGACGCAAAAACGTTCGCCAATTGGGTATATATATGCAAAAAAGACCTTTATTTTCATATATTTCCATTGGAATTAAGATATTTTTTTAAAGATAATAATAATAATAATAATTTCAATTTCAGGGGGTTGATTACTTAAAGTATGACAACTGTAATAGCCCTGGCACAAGTCCAAGAGGAAGGTAGCTTATTAGTCCTTGTTATTATTAATATTGATTTATACAAATTTAATGAGTCACACTGCACACAGATATGCAAAGATGAGCAGTGCTCTGCAAAACTCTGGCAGGAATATTTTCTTCTCCCTCTGCGAATGGTAAATTAAATCATTTATTTACTTTCAGTGTTATAAATTTGTTAACAAAAAATTTTAAAAATAATGAGTTTTTTTTTCCTGTGAAAATATATGTATAAATAAATTTCAGGGGTGTGGAGGACCCTGCAACTTGGGCAGGCAGCATAGGGAACAGTTGGAGGACGACAGGGGATATTTTTGATAGCTGGGGAAGGTTCATTAATTGTTTTAGTTAAAGAATTTTAACAATTTAATAGAAATTTAATTTAATTTATTAATTTTTGTAATATTAGCATGTCATCCCGTGCTGATGAGAACGACAGGTGGGCATCCTACGCCAGGCCCGGCGGATGGAATGGTAATTTTCTTTTCCTTATTTTTCTGCCCATAATTTAAAATTGGAGAAAATATTATTTATTTATTTAGAAAAGATAGATAATTAGATATAGTTTGAAGGTCCGAACTGAATTTTCATAGTTTGAAGGGGTAAGCTGGACGGCCAAGAAAAATTGATGGAAGAAACAATGTTAAAAAGAACCTCCAATTAATCATTATTATTAATTATGCAGATCCCGACATGCTAGAAGTCGGCAACGGTGGAATGACAACCGAAGAGTATCGATCTCATTTTAGCATATGGGCCTTAGTCAAGGTAATTAACTGCTGTTTAATTACAAACTAACGAATAACTAAAATAGAAATCCAATTTTTAGGCTCCTTTGTTGATCGGGTGTGATGTGAGGTACATCAGCAGCGATGCATTAGAGATTCTGAGCAACGAAGAGGTCATCGCAGTTAATCAAGGTACCCAGCTTGTAATTTTCATAACGTTCTGGGCTTCCCTGTCAAATTCCTCTCGATTAATGCAAAACTCCAAATTCCCTGTGGATTTTTGCTAAACAGATTCGCAGGGAGTCCAAGGGAAGAAGGTGGTGGGAGGATCGTCGCAGGTAATTTATTTACAATTAAATAATGTTTTATAGTATTTTTAAAATGAAAATAAATTTAAAAAATAAAATAAAATATGCATGTGCAGGTTTGGGCAGGCCCATTAAGCGGCGGAAGGGTGGCGGTGGTCCTCTGGAACCGAGGCGGCTCGCCGGCGACAATCACCGTGAGCTGGTCGGACGTCGGGCTTCAGCCCTTTACCGTCGCCACCGCTCGTGATCTGTGGGCGGTAAGCTTGTCTCCGACGACGAATTTTCTTGTTCCAGATTTCAGAATTAGAACATAAATAACTCACTGTTTCTGTGTTCTTAATTAATCTTCAGCACTCGACCTTCGGCCCGTTCAGAGGGCAGATGAGCAGCGACGTCTCAGGCCATGCCTGCAAGATGTATGTTCTCACCCCGCAATAGAAGATGGCAATCTAATGCATTAAAAGGAGAAGATAGAGATCATTAAGCCAAAGCTCAATTTGCTCACAGATTTTTATCAAGATATATAACATAATATTTATGTATGGAGTTGTTGCAATCCATTGATTAGGTAGTAGGTGCATGTTCCTACTATTTAATTTCAACAAGTACTCCATTTCTGAAATTCTATTTGTGGAGATGGAGGAGAAATATAATAAAAGTAGGGGTGTTTGTTCAACAGAGATTTGTTTTCTGAGAAAGTATATCAGATTTTCTTTTAGCTGTTTATGATCTTTCTTGTAATGTAAGTTTCTGTGAAACTGATAGCCACAATGGTGAGTCAGTTTCAGAGTTGGAGCTGAGGAGACTCTTATTATTTCAAATAATCAAATATAATTAATTATAATTTCTTCCTGATGGAAACTTAATACCAACCTGTAGCTTTCTCCTCCTACTCCCAACTCAAATCTTGCTGTCCAGAAAAACCACAATCACAGAAGATAAAATTATTCAGAAAAAACATGATAAATAAATGAAAAGGTAATTAAAAAATGGGGTGCAAAGTGAGAGAACAAGGAATATATTGGAACATGGATAATCTCATCATTTAGTTAATCACATGCACTGATACATTTGCAGGTCGATAAATAGATTGATTGGATCGGACAGGTAGCAAAGTGGGATCTTGCAAAAGTGAGCCACCAAACCAAGATTCCAATTTATTGATAGTTGAAACTCTAACAAACAATAATTCTTTCGTGCAGAAGAAGATGAAGATTGGCGACATATCAAAGAGGATTTCAGTTAAAGGGTACTTGAGAAAGACACATGACCAAGAGCTAGGAAGTGTTTGTCTTCTCCTTTCAGAACTTGAAATCTTATCGATTGCTTGAGAAGGCAAGCTAACCAACCTGTCCACTGATGGAGTACGTTGCATTTTCTTATGTAACTACCAGACTTCACTCACACATAAATGTTTTGAGAGAAAGTTATCTAAACAAATGAATTATTATTTATTAAAGGCAAAATCTGCCAGTTTCACAATCCTGCTCTCGCCAAAGTACTTCAAAGTTGCAGTGGTTGGTACAATCAACACAATTTGCAATTTACAATTGTCGATGCAGTTTCACATAGGTTCATTGCCAAAATTTGAACAGTTCACGTTGTATGGTAATCGACTTGTGTTTTGCAGACTCTCCTAGGACAGCATAATTAAGCAAGGAATTAGAAGAAGCATAGATTTTAAAATGGTGCGAAGATTACCAGACCATGTTTGAGTTCACAACAGCATCCCAGACCTTTGAATCTCTGATCAAGGAAGGTGAAGCAAACTTGATCAAGTCAAGCCTTCATTATGACATACATTAGGCAAGTTTAAAACTCGTAAATCATCATCGTAATTTTTGCAGTTTCTGATACATTCACATACAAAAATTACAGGATACTGAACGTGGTTTGGTAAATATTCATTGCAGGGGCTAAAAAGGCACAAATACAATTTGGTATGAATTAAAAGTATACATTTGTATGTATTGTGAGATTGAATGCAGACATGCCAATCTTGTGATTGATTCTACATGATCAACTGGAAAACCAACTTTATTGACCATTGGAGATCAACCAACATTACCTGTTTTATGATTTTATCCCTCAACTCAGTTTTGAACTTCGGGCAAACCTCAGTTGAGAGCTTGACTATTCACAAAATTATACAAATGGGAACTTCTAGCCTTTTTGTATGCTTTGATTCCAAAAAATACTTTCCCAATTTTTGATGCTGTGTGTCTCGAATAAGTACTAACTTCATTTCCTATACCAAATAGTCAAATACCGCAGTATCACATGCTCCTTCATTCATGCTTTGTCAACCGTGCCTCTGTAGTTTACCATATAAATACCTACTATGGTTATTAAAGCACCAAGAAACTGGATCGAGGAGAATGTTTCGCCAAGGTAAAGGTACCTGGGGATGGTGTGTGCATTGTTAGTCAAGAACATAATGCGTGTAAATTTTGATGATCAAGCAACAACTATTTGCAATGAAGTGGCTCAGTGATACATTAGATATTGAATAATAATATCCTAATTAAACTAGATTAGATTTGGAAGTTAAGAAAGAAAATACCATTTCTGAATACAAGATAGTAAATACCGAAAGGGGTCATGGAGTTCATACCCAAAAATTGAGGCAAACATTGGTGTTAGAAATGTGAGAGAGCTGAGTCTTGTCAAGCTACCTGCATGTATACAAGAGGCCTATAGGGTGAATTCCACAACAAAAAAGCATAGATGAAGATAGAGAAATCTAACCTCTAGTTGCAAAGTAGAAAAATACACCATAGCTGATTGCACTTCCAAATAAAGAGGTGTAGCAAAGAGCAAGAATATCAGCAGAAGTAAGATCAACTAATTTTCCATTCATAGCAGGGTCGTGGTTGAGAACAGAAATAGCCAACATAGGAAGCCCACCAATAACCATGTGCTGAATCAAATTAAGTTAAACTTGGTTGAGCACTAATCAAAAGCCAAAACTTATCTGTAGAGAAAATGATAGAAATCCAATCAATGAGCAAGGCTGAACTTGAAACTACTAAACTAAATTTTCAAGAAAGATCGTTGATATAGTTAAGACCAATATTGACTTATTCTCTTCTATAGGAGATCATCTTCCACTAACCAATACCCAAAATGTCCATTCATTCCCTCAGATCTCCTTTTCATTTCTTCAGATTCTCCTTTTCATTTATATTTTTAAGGCAGCAGTGATACAGCATAGGATGGAGAAAGTTAGTATATTCACATGCATGTATCATTGAAGTTTAAATATTTTTAGTTTTTAGTCATGTTCCAGAAACTGTTCAAGATGACTCAGATCCCAAATTGAGTCGAACTAATGTCGCCCATCAAGAACAGCCAAAATTAAGAATTCAGTTAATGCTGCCACCATCAAACAGGTGTTGGCTATCAATGGCCAGAACAAACACCCTTAGATTAAATTACTTCGGTGTCTGCATACCCATCCAGTTGCCATGACAGGATCAGAGTACTTGGACACCCAGCGGACCATAACAGTTCCCACTGCCATGCTTTGTGCTGCAAGAAGCATCCACCACTCCCCACTGCCCCATATTGAAGAGCCACTCCCCTCAAATGAAAGTGCTGGAACCTGTACGGTAGACATCCAGGTAAATGTAAGAAAGCAATTAGTTATTGTAAGTAATTTTCTGTATATTTGATCATAGATGTAAATACCAAAGCTCTAGGAAACAATATAACTGTCTAAAACAGAAATATAAGTAGAAGCTTGACAAACAAAAAAATTGTACTGCCTAAACTGACTTATGTAGATTGCATTGTATAAAATGGTCAAGAAAACATCAGACAAGAAATTGAAGTTTGCCTCAATATAGTTACATGATTACATCCATAACAAACTAAACAAAGAGTAGGTCATATCAATTAAACATAGAGCAAATAAAAATGCAAAAAAATTAATAAAGGCTTTTCAAATGAAACCACAAATTAGGTTCTGAAATCCATAAAAAAAGAAATTACTAACTGTAGTGTGGGAACTCTTGTTCAGAGATTCACAGAATTCAAAGTTAACATGGTAGGAAAGACTACGTAGAATCAGGAGCTTCCTAATGAGGAAAGGCATAAAGAAGACCCTTTCTTAGGTAAATGAAAAATAAAAAATTCTGGCTCACTCCTACATTATACTATGAAAAATCTAAATCAAATTGAATGACAAATTTCCCCTATGACTAACAATTTGTACCTCCATTGCTCTACCACAAGTGCATATCTAGTTTCACTGTATCACATAGACTATGTAGTATTAAATGACAAGAAGTCATGACTAATGGGGACGGCTACATAATTTTACTCAGTTGCAATATATAAAGCAACTAATGTTAGTATTATTCAGATCTCCTAAATCTATTTTACTCTACTTGACTCAACTTGCCTAACTAAAATTTTTATTGATTGTCATTGAACATGTTCATATCATTTTAACATGTTTTTCTCATTTTATTGATAGATATTGGAGCTACATTTTAATTTCTTTCAGATAGATAGTAGTTTCAGATAATAGTGCTTTTTTCTACTCTTCCTAGTAACCTCACAAATACAAATTAATATTCTCAAATCAACTAATCTACCTTTTCTATGTGTTTTTCTTAACTATCCAATGCTCTGATCCAAAATTGGTTCGTTATACCATAATATTCTACAATTTTTTTAGACTAAGAAGCAAACAATAATCTCACAAGAAACTTCTTTATTTTAACACTCACTGTTTATTCTATTAATTATAATTTCATAAATGTCACCTCCTTATTGAATATAGTTCGCGATACATAAAATTCTCGCATGAAAATATTTCTCATTCATCCATCTTAGATATCTAATAGATGAAACACAACATGGTGGATAAGCACATCAAGTAGGAACAATAAAATAACAATCATCATGGTAATCAGTTGTTCGTACCATAAAAACATTGAAATGTGCCTCCACTCAGTGATTATGGAGTAGAACCAACCAAACATGAGGTCCATTTTAATAACATGAAACCTGTTACAACCGAATCTAAGTTGTAATCTAAGAGGGCAAGGAGTGACCATCGAAGCATAGAGCCTAAAAAAGTGCAAATGAAATACACACTGAATCGAGCAAATGTGATTGGGCCATTTGTGTAACATGCTTTATTGGATGAAGTATTCTAAGCAATGAGGCATTTTTTGATGGAATTGATTAGGTTCTCAGCAAGAATTTCATAGTTAAGCGTGCTCCGTGTGGTCCATGTGGGGCAATCAAAGATGGGTAAACTTTCCGAAAATTTCCCACCTTGAAATCAAATTCAACCTTGGGGCAAAATCTAATAATGATAGATATTGACCAAAGTGGGCAATTGATGTTGGTGAGTACATAGTGTGTCATAAAGCCTATGATTATCTCCATGAACAAGCAAAATTCTTAGTGATATAAAAATTAACAAAGGACAAATTTTAGTTAATATCTTCAGAATGAACAAGTCAACATCAAATATTGAGATCATATATCTGTCTCTTCTGTAATACATGAAAATCTGATCAAATCAATATGCAGCATATACAACTTTGTAGTATAGCTTGCGTTAATTGTCTCTAATGGTTTCAATTAAGCCTAGAAGATATGACCTCGAGACAAGAGTAATTGACACAGCTGATAGAATTTAACCTCAAGAAAAAGAAGTCCAATGATGCCAAGAACAAGTCCTGCAGCTCCAACAGCACCAATTGATTCACCAAACAAGATTGTAGCAAGTATGGCAACTGTTAAAGGCTGTGAATCAATGATAACCTGCAAGTATTCCAAACACAAAATTAAAGTTACAGCTAAGATGGAAAAAAAACTTCTCTCGACAACGTGAGGATTCACAATCCTAACTATTAAATATTTTTCTATTTATAGATATCACCCAAAAAAGTGCCATAGATGAAGAGAAGCTCATCAAATATCAGAAAAAAAAATCAAACAAGAACCACTGGCCACCTTGAACAGAGAATTTGCAAATACTTCAGAGAAGTACAACAGGTGTTTTATGCTGAGACTGCATAGTTTGTTGATTAAAGCATCCAACGATTGGTAGAAGAATACATCTCGAATATCTGACTGTAAGACGGGGCACTCATCAAGGAATTGGTTCTTGCCTCGGACTAAGCATTTCCTTCCTATGAAAAAGAAAGGGATTGTAGGACAGCAATTCTAGGTCACACATACTGCGTGATACAAGCTAGGTACATCAAAGGATAGGACTCAAACCCATATATATGAAGCATATCTCATGTGTCTGATACCAATGCTGCAAACGTTGGGAAAACTTCTTATACTCGCAGGAAATAAACCAACAAGATAATTTTGGATTCTGATATATCTGAATAAATATTCAAACACATTGCATTCTACAATTTATTATTATTATTAGGAATTTGAGGTCATGTAACTCATGTTGGGTATAGGGTGGAATGGATTATTCCTTGTGCAATTCCATTTTGGAATTTAGACCAACCAATTTAAGGTCTCTTGGAAATTAAAATGGAACTACAATTCAATTTCATCCATTCCATAGTTTAAGAGCTAGAGGGGTGCCTAGGAGGAGTGTAATCACCTTTTGCTACAAAAGATCTGGAATGGGCATTCCACCTCAATCAAGATCATGCTATCTACTAGGTAGGATAGGCGAGCCAACCAAGAAAAGTGGATAACCAGGTGGGGAGAAGGTTTGACTATGTTAGTGGTACCAAAAAAAAAGATAAAAAAGATGGGTTAAATATTAGGATTGTCTATCTTCGTTCTGCAAAAACTAAATTTGAGTTTATAAGAAATTAAATACTGGAGAATTTTGCATGATATCCTGGTTGAACGAGTTTATTAGGATAGCTGCCAAAGTCATCTATGTAGAACGAAATTAAACTGCAATCGAAGTAGAAGAGAGACGACTAAAAGATTTTCAAGACGTACACTACCCAACCCAGCTGACGTCTTTTGCAATCCTTCTGCAAGAAATCCCTGCAAACACATAAAACGACGAGTTTTGGTAATTACATCATGAAATCACCTAGCAAGTTCACAAAACCAAATCTTTCCAAAGCTTACATCTTGATTGAAATAGCTAAAATCTAAGTTCCCCCACCTGAAAGAACGCACCATCCACGACGGCAAACAAAAAGATGGACAGCCAAGCCAGCGTCCCCGCCGGCAGCTTCCTACCCCTGGACGCCGCAAATCCAATCAATATCAACCCCGCGGGGATCAGGCGGAATGCGGAGACAAAGAAAGGCCCCGTCTTGGGGATCACCTCCTTCATCGCCACCATGGCCGTGCCCCAGAAGAAAAACGGAGACACAAGGAGAGCCCAGCTCAGAGCCTTTCCAACCAACCCGGCACTGAAGTCCTCCCGTTCCCCGCCTCGATCGACCTCGAAGCTCAACAGGGTCTTATTCGCAGTCGGAGGCAGGAGCCGGTCGGCCTCGTCGGAGGAAGTCACATCCACCGCGTAGCACTCGACATCAGAGCCGGTGCCGACGCAGTCCACCGCGGAGGGGTATTCCACCGTGGAGCCGGGCGGCATGGGGGGCTCCCTGGTGCTGCAGCGCGAGAGGGTCCTGCGAAACGGAAGCTTGACGCTAACTCTAACCCTAAGACCGGGAATGGAAGGGGAGAAGGAGACATGGGGATTCGGTGAAGAAGGTGGATGGTTGAAATGGGGGAGGAGGACGGAAAACGCGGTCGTTGACATCGAGCTTTGCATTTTTTTATTGAGCTCGAAGTAGAGAAAAGCAGGCGAAATGGATAACGTGGACGGTGAGCAGAAGAACAATGGAATTTGTTAGAGAAATCCAAAGCGACAGAGAGAGAGGAGGAAAGTTTCAGTTTCATCCCAAGAGTTTGAAAACTTTCACTTCACACCTCAGAAGTTGATAAATTACATTAACCTCTCGAGAAAACATGTGAGTCGGTGCAAATCTAAAATTATTGAGAGAAATGATTTGCTCAATGAAAAAATCTCAATGAAAATCTCAATAATAGATACATAAAGTGATGGGACCCACAAAAAGTAAAATGGTGGACCATGAATATATGTGTCTATCCTTGAGCTTTTCATTGAGATTTTTTCATTGAGCATATCTCAACTTAATTGTTTATAGGGGATTAGATAATGATTATTAACTAAAAAATCATAGATTTAGTCACGTAAGATAATGTGCGAATATGAGAACAGCATAGATCGAGTCCCAGGGCGTAGCATAGCTGAGGACGCATAGTTTTGTGATCAAAAGGTCTAGAGTTCGATCTTCAGAGTGTCATTGTATGGGGTTAGTGTCCCGGCCATGCGCTTTCAGCTTTGTACCTATATTTACCTCCCTCCATATTTATAGAACCGGCTCTAGAGAGGCCGCTAATATAGCGATTCCACATGAGAACAGCATAGCTCGAGCTTGAGTGATTTTAAAAGCAAGTGGTCAGAATTTACTAGTCGAAAATCTGAAGGCATATGACCATGATATTGTCGTAGGCTAGGTAACGTGAGCAGCCACAAGATTGGATTTGACTAAAATTCCACGTGTGAAACTTGATTAAACCTTAAAAGTCCATTATGGTAGATACGTCTATCGATCTTTGCAAATAAGAAAACAAAAAGAAAATTCTCTTGACATGTTCCGAATTTTATTTTAAGCTCGCAGCGGCGGCAGCAAATGATTGGCTGTTTTACTTGCTCCAACCTATCTCCTGCCATTTTGCTTGCTGCCCGCAGCAAATCAATCAACGAACTGGAAGAACTAATCCAACTTTGAAACCATTGTTTTCTTACAGCGCAGCTAACAGTGAAAAACATCGATACAGTTCGTGTTTTCGTCGTTATCAAGAAGTGTTATGGAACAGGTATTCAGGCAAGTCATATAGATGAAAAACTGGTTCAAGAAAATCATGAATCAGCATAAGCAACAGCTTGAAACAAATGTGAATTGTCTATTATTAGGGAAGAAGCTTCGAACCTACATGTGCAGGAACTAAAATGTCACATGAACATGATGACAAACTTCGAGCAATGTGATGTTTCTGAGCAAAGCAAAAAACTGTAAATGCAAGCCAAGCATTTTAACATGTCAGCATCCATCTTTGCTAGAAGAGCATTTCATCATGTGTAAACCTGATGACTAAAATTAGTATTGACGACTATCAAGAGGATAACAAAGGATGCCAAAATCCAAAAATAATTAGGTCTAATGACAACAATATCAAAGACGAAATATGATGATAAGCAGATAGTGGAGACCATCACTTAACAAAAAGTCGGAATGAGTATCCTGATGATAGAAGACTCAAAAAGGAAAAGAAAAAGAAAAAAAAATAGAATGTTTGCCAAAGAATCCATGCATGTTGACGTTGTCATTGTTGATATGAACATGCGTGCCTAAGCATACCATCTAGACAATCATTTATTGATAGAAAATATAAATTCGACTATCAGAGAGAAAAATCAAGCTATAACAAAACTTATACATTCAAAATGAAGTGTTTGTCACATTTGCAAGAGAAAAAAAAAACGCAAGCAAAAAATACCTTGTGTGGGATAAGTAGGATGGCAAGTAAATTTGATTGAACGCAGTTTCTAAAGGAAACCTCCAGAGAATATCATGATAAAGAAGAATATTTAAATAATAGGAAATCAAACTAAATTCTCAAACTCCATGATATAGAAAATTAAAGATCAATACTTGTGAGGCAATAAGATTTAGTCAGCTGTGACTAAAACATGGTAACTTCCAGGACAGATAACAGTGATTAGCCATTTGAAGTCCTTCCTCCTTGCTCAAATGTATATTTGTAGAAGCAGTCTTAAAATTTCTTCCATAAATACTTACATAAGGATTCACTTAAACATTAGTGCACTTTGCATGTTGTTCCAAAATAAGAGAGTTCTTCATTAATTCCATTACAACCAGAAATCTTTCTCAACAAGGATTGAAAATATGCTAAGTACTTCCTCGATAGTCTCAGGAGATCCTCAAGTAGAATGGTTGGACAATTCTAGAATAGTCAATATAAAAGCAGATTGAGCTCATAAGAATGATTGATATCATCATACATGAAGATCCATTGTACATTTGCATTTTATGGTATCAAAGTTTTCGCTATGCATTTAACCATGTTGTTGATTGTAACCTGCTTTCTTAATAGTTGAGGGACAAATAAAAGTAGTTTCTTTGGTTTTCGTTGCTTGTACATTTTCAAAAGACTAGGCACTGCAGTGTTCGATGTAGCAAGTTCTCTAAGTACAAACTTGAAAATTTTCATAAATGAACCAACAGGAATTTTACACTATAAAACATATTTTTCCTGACAAGAAGATACCATTCCAATGCAAATTACAGGGTATAACAAGGAAAACTGCAATCCAAACAGATTGCTTTGCGATACCACAATCAAGGCATTTATAGTAACACATTCAGGCCCTTATCATCGAATAAATACACATTCCAATAGGATAAATATTAAGTAAGAATCCATTAAAAAAATGAGTGAAAGAAACCTCTCTTTACCAGCCAAAATAATATCTCAATCATAGGCGAGGGGAGGAATTAAAACAACGGATGTAAGTCATAGCAAACACATATTATGTGGATCCAATCAGACAACAAGTAAACTACTATTAGCAGTCCAAGAGGAAAGAAGGAGAAAATTTAGAAACTTACTTCACGCCATCTTGTAGCTCACCTTTTCAATTTTTCACTTTCAGCATCCTAAATCACAATTTACAGGATAATATTTTCACTGTATCATGATAAAGCTAAAGCTAAAGTATTTGCCAGTTACACCAAAGCATCTTCCTTCTCGCGAATCTGAAATCTCCATCTTAAAACCGAAAGACGCATCCCGGGCTCAATCCACGTACTCGAACTCATCCTCCTTGAGATGAGAGATGAATTTGACTGGGCGGGGTTGTCCCTCGACCTCGATTTGGAACTCAATCTTGAATGGGAGATTGGCGGAAATCCTTTTCCCTTTCCAAACCCCGACATACTGCTTGATCACCCCTTCCAGGCCGTTGAGATCCAGTCCCGGAGCCTTCTGCACGTGGTAAACCTTCAGCGGCACGATGACGCGAACCCTTTTCCCGATCTTAGCCGCCGCCAGCTGCTCCTCTTCCTCTATTTCAGCAGAAGAAGAGACGTCGGCGGAGAGGACGGTCTGGCACGTGACGCGGAGTCTAGCCCTAGAAGGGAGGGTGATCGCGGTGGGGCAGGGGCGGAACGAAGAGTGGCGAGAAAGAGGGGCGATTGGAGCGGCGGAGGGAAGCGACTGGAGGAAGAGCGACGGGGAGAGGGCAGCGGCTGCGGCGGTCGACGGCGTCGGCATTATCGGGAATCCGATCTCGAATCTGGACAAGAGCGGGCGGAGAAGGGATAAGCAAAGAGCTCCACAATTTTAGGCGATCCGATGGTTGGCCCAGGAGTTTTAACTAACGAGTGGTGGGCACGCGCGGATATTTCTAGAGACATTTTGCTAAATTTGGCCACACAAGGGGTTAAATAGCATGATTTTTTTCCCCTTGGGACGGCTAATAGCCGCCCGTAACTTACCTCCTCCGTGTTAGTTTTAGAACGAGTGAGGGGCGCTAAGAACGAACATATTCATCTTTTACCACCATAAATTATTATTTTTTAAATAATTATTAATTTTCACACCATACAACTGCATTTTTTTAAAAATCGATTAATCTTACCTCTTCTAAAGTTATTTTTAAAGTATACAATTAAATCAAATATTATTTTATATCTCAGTAAAAACTGGTGATTAACACAAGCCCAAAAGTGAATTAAGAAATAAGATAGTTTGATTCTTATCTGTGCGCATTTTAACAAATATCGAAACAAAATTCATAATCACACTCACTAGAAAGGTGAATCTAGACATGGTATAATAACTCTAAATAAGAACGCACAGGTGTGCCTCATTCCATAATGTACAAGTAGCCTTAGGAGCAAAACCAGGCATGATGGCCTTGCTTTGATGCCTCGAGCCTACGACTTGCGCTCGACTATCCGAGTCACAATGCCGACTGCAATTGTAGTTCCGGATGACCTTAGGAATGCCCTCCCGAGGGCTTTAGATTTCGAGAACTCCTCCGCGCATACAGCTCCATCCAGTTGCAGCTGGAAAGACAACCAAGTAGAACAGCCAGATCAGAAGATCGAATATTGCTCTGAAACTGGCAAATGAAATGTCAGGTTAATAGATAGGCGACATGGTTTTACCTCTATGATAGCACTTTGTTTTCCCTTGAGGATGCGTGGTGCTGTTTTGGAGACTTTCCCAGTTTTCTGGTCCAGCAACGCTACCATCTTCGACACCCTTCCAGCCACTTTTGCGTGATGTATATGGAATTCAACCTGTATGAACCTATTTTGTTTTAATCTCTCTAAAGATGAAGGGTGGTAATTTGTCGACCGAGGTTGGACAAATGTATTAGGTTTCAAAGCCAGACCTGAGATCCAACTAGAATCGGTGTTGGAATGTCCAAGACAAGTATCTTTAGCTCCAAACAAGTAGCCACTTGCACGGGATAATCAGGATGACAGAGCACTCCACCAGCTAAAACATGGCCAGTCTCAATAGCTTGTAAGGTGACAGCTATATGATCACCAGCTCTTGCCAAATTGCAGCTGATTGAGTCTCGCTCGATAGACCGCACTGCTGCTAGAGCTCCTATAGGCATAACCAGAACCTGCACAGAAGACCAAATCATCCCATAACGAATTGTCACTCACAAAAATCATTATATAAAAAATTAGAAGTGCACTAGATGCACAAAACAAGATCGATATGTGTGATATAGATTTGATTAGTTTTTTTTTTTTCATGAAACCTTTTATTATTCACTTTATGCAAGAAGAGTAACTGAAAACAAATGTTCAGTTTTATACTAGGACATCCTTTTTTTGTTTATTTCCAAGAAGATTTAAGTAGTAAACTAATAGTCTATGAAACGTTACATAGTTAGTAAGATAGCAGCAAACCAGATGAACTTGCCATGTTGGAGATCTGAGTCAACAGAAAACCCACTAATTTATGATAAATTTATATAATCAAAATCATAAATGGTTATTTTGCAATAAGGTTGGAGTAAGTGCACAAGGTTCCCAGTTCCCACCAATATGGAGTCTACAACAGGTCAATGCACATAGCCTTTACCCTTGAATAGCAAAAAGGCCGTTTCAGCACCTAGAAACTTTCATGCAGTTTGTAAATGGAGCAACTCAGCAACCTTACCATTTCCGGAAGTAATCATCATATAAAAGTCAAACCTACTATAAAGTGTTTAGTTCCGAGTTTACCGAATAGGTAAATTGTTGAGTCAATGTCAAATGCAGCAACCTAATTTTTTACAGTACACATGGCAACATCAATTAGGCATTCTGATAGTTAACCTACATGGAAACTAATAATGTGTGTGTGCATTAAGTAGACCAAAGTAGATTTTGCAATTAATGGTAAGCAGTGTCCAAATTTTACCTTTGAACCATTCCGGATAGCCCCAGTCTCCAATTTTCCACAGGCTGCAACCTGCCCCATAGAGGTCTTGACAACATCACATATAGGAAGAATAAGAGACTTTGACACATCCCTCAAAGGTGTCTGCAATGAATCTATTGCATCCAACAGACAAACCCCTTGATACCTGTGTCAACTTTTTTTAGTTACAAAAAATTTAAGAAAGGATTTTCAATGTGCATACATAAGAAGGCACGGATTATTAAGGCCTTCAGAATTGAAATAAGTCTACTATTATCAACATTTTGGTGATTTGCTATTCAATGCCAATAACCATAAAAATGTATGAGAATAATTAATGATATTGCACATATACATGGAAGACCCACCAAGATAATAATAGTACTGTAAATTGCATGGCTATCTTGAATTTTAATCCCTAAGATATAACCACCACCCCACTAAAACACAGATGTGAAAACTAGTAGTGAAATTAATAAAACACAAGTTGTGTTGCGAGAACTACAAGCTGAATAGATATTTGAGCATGCTCTACATCTAAGCAGCCTTTTGAGCATACAAGCATTATTATCACCCTTCCTGAACACAAGAAGAGGCAGAATTGAAGTGTGTTTAATGGAGTCTTGGAAATTATCTCAAAGGTAAAGGATGCAACAGATAGTACATCTATGCATCTTTTTGAGCATATGAGCATCATTATCACCCTTCCTATATCCTAGATGAGGCAGCATTCAAGTGTCCTTTATGGATACTTGAAAATGGTCCTATTATTTGTTTTCATTAACTGCTTGTATAGTTATTTCAAAAAAAATGCCAGATATATTAGATACTCTTTAGCAATTGCCAATGGAATTATTAGTTCTATATCCACAAAAAATATTGCATATGCAAATGATCTCAAGGTGCATTCTCTTCCTCCTTTTTTTTTTTCCTTTATCAAGCAGCATACAGTACAACCCCAACAAAGTATGGTAAGAATGATGGAAGACAATATTTTCCCACATATAGCCCAAGATTATTTGCCTCATTTTCCTGCATATACTAAAATATTCAAAGAACTTAATTTTAAAGATTCAATTTTTAATCGCAATTTACAAGCAAATAAATGATACTAATCTTACCAGGAAGATAACCTAACATCAGCAGAGGTTGTAACCAGATTCTGGTTCTCTACTGCACTAAGAGGAACCCAAATGATAGAGGAATCCTTGAAACCACAGGAACGAAGAAATGCACCAAGTTGTGATTTTATAAAATCAAATCTTTCCTTAGAATACCCCACAACATCCATCTTATTAACAGCGACAATGATTTGCTCAACACCAAAACTTCTAACCAGTTGAGCATGCTCCTTTGTTTGTCCAATACCATAACCATCCATACCAGCCTCAAAGGAACCAGTCGATGCATCCACAACAAGAACGGCTGCATCAGCTTGTGCCGCACCTGAAATCATATTTGGTACAAAGTCTTTGTGACCAGGAGAGTCAAGTAAAACAACATGATACTTCTTGGAGTCAAAGTATGCAACAGCAACAGTCATGGTCACTCCCCTTTCCCTCTCTTCAGTGCTCTCATCCATTGCCCATGCATAAGCAAATGAACCTTTTCCCTGCAATAAATAATGGCCTGATTATCTTCTGAATTTGTAGGAAAAAAGGATAGTAGTAGCAGGAACAGAGGGATGTATGAATTATGGGCACACATCAATGTTAGCATCTAGTATATATACATATATATGCATTGTAGATATACCTTTTCTTTAGCCTCTTTTTCATATTTATGCATTTCTTTCTTAGAGACTTTTCCCAAAAGATGTAGCAATCTTCCAGATAAGGTAGATTTTCCAGAGTCCACATGACCAACCTTGTAAATTTATTAATTAATTTCATGGCAAAAAAAAAAGGTAAGATAAACAATCAGTGGAAAAAACCATGCTCGGGCTTAAGAATCAGTTTCTCACAATTGCGAGATTTAATTGCTTCAGAATTTCTGGTTCTTTCTCCATTAACATCCATTCCTCTGGTTGGTACTTGGTCTCTAAATTCACTTTTTTGTTACGAATGGGATGTTTACCCAACTTTAACTGGTTTAGATTACTGCTCAGTGGTGCTGTTAGATTCATATTCTCCCTGGAATGACTGCTCTCACTTTCACAGTCGCTACTTACTTTTGACCCACGAACAGAAGGCACAAGCATTTCATTATCTGAAGATAATACTTGAGCCTCCTTCCCTTTACTGTTGGATTCTCCCCTTCTGTATTCTGGTTGTCCTATGTGAACAAGAAAAAACTTCAAGATGTTAATTTAGCAAAGCTGAAGCAAATTGTGGAAGGATAATAAAAATCCATTACCAAAACAATTATAGATAGAATAACAGATTTCATGTTGCTAGGGTAAATACCAAAATAGCAAACTTGAAAAGATAATCAAGATATTATATGATATGCAGATGACAAAGAACATAAGCAATATAGAACAGCTAAAATACTCTTAGAGCATATTATTTGATGTATGATAATATGGAGCTAAGGTATCAAACTGCGTGAGACTAATAGTGTAAGACAATTAGAGAGAAGAAAGACAGAAGGGAAGGTTAAAAAGGAGAGACAAAGAGATGCATAATTACAAAAGAGAAGTAAAGAGAAGGGACTGCAAAGATGAAGAAGAGAAGAGAGTGCATAAGGGTGAGAGAGGAGAATATAGCAGAGAGAGATCTCGTGAACAGAAAAGTGAAAGATGAAGAAGATGGGAGACAAAGCAGAGAAAGATAGAGAGAGGAGAGTAAAGTAAGGAAGAGCATGCTTGAAGGAGTTGACAGTTTTTGCTCCAGAAAGATTGCATGATAAATTGCACTATAGGCCTTTATTTATGGACTCGACTCAAGATATCGTGATATTCAAAATAATATATTAACTATCTCAGTTACTTTCAAAGAGGTGAAGCAGATTTCAAAGAAAGATGCAGTGATATGATTTGGGAACAAATTTTAGCAAATGAATTCTTTGGATTAATAATTTCTTATGTAGTACATTGCTTTGGTGTTTCGCAGCTCGGACAATGGCTCAGTGTTCCTCACCTTCTGAACAGCATCTCATCTAACACAAGACCATAACATGCAAAGAATGACTAGCACAAGACAAAACCATGAAAAGAATGTACTCTATTAACCTATTGATGATCCATAAAAACATTGATTGCTTGTCGCAAACAGATCAAATTCCAGCATTGTTTATATTAGTTTGGAAGAGCAGTTGCACATGAAATAAAGCTCTGAGCAACCTAAACCAGAAAATTTTGTAATGTCAAACATCATTGGCAACATTAAAATGTACGATATGATACCTTTCTCATACAAATTGGGTTCTCTGCTTTTAAACCCGTCGACAAGATTATTAGTTCTGGGTGCCACATATATTTGTGCATGAGACTTGGATGTTGCAGATGCTCCCGTATCTCTGGTTGCAGGATTTACTGGGCAAAGAATATACTCCGTGAATACTATAGTAATATCTTCCACAAGCCTTTGTAATCACCTTATCTTGAAGCACAGAATCATGCAAGTTCATGCATATATATGCAAGCTCATGGCATATACAAATCTATTTAATTCGAAAACTTTAACGCACCTTTTTGTTTGCCATAAGTGGAAGAATAGACATAAATAGCGCCACATATGTCACAACAAAATGAACTTTCATCATTGTCATATGAACAAATTGGACATTGCCAGATTCCATGCTTACTGCCATCCTTACCAAGCTGAGATGTAACATCTGTTCCAGGGAGTAATGTGTAAACCAAAAAATAAATATTAGAAGATTTAGGAGATAGCAGCAAAATGCAAAGCCATGGCAAAATAACACAAAAATGATTGCTTAATGAACTGCATCAAATTGAGTAATTGACACAAACCAAGAAGGGAAAGAATATCACTTACTATTTTCATAGTCATCATACCCATCAACTTTTACTTCATGCTCGTAATCATAGTCATCATAAGTGTCATAGTCGTCGTCATCATAGTCAAGCCCATAACTGACTTTTCGAGGCATTTTCCTGAAAGATAAATTCAAAGAATCTAACATTAATAAGCAAATTAACTGGTGAAAGAATGTTATTGATCCATTGAAGCAAAAAAAAACAAATATACTACCGATGGAAATTCAAGGAAGGAACTATTCATAAACTCTACCGATGATAACACTCCCAAAAAGGGGATGAAAAAGAAGTGCTTCGGCTTCCATTCTGAACAGAAGATGAGTGTTAAAAGGTACACTAAGCTTCTATTTGAGTAGAGACAAATGGTTTAATTCACCCTTAACACTTACCGAAAACATCTTAAGATACCACCATTATGGATACAAATATATAATACAAGGTAGAATAAAAAAAGTCAAGTCTTATTAGTATTAGTAGAACATCATTAAATGTGCATGAGATGAGGAGCACCAAAAAATAACTTGACCAACAAGTTGATACAAAAAATTACCGTTATCATTTAGACAGTACCAGAGGTGTTTGTCAGTCTTTTATCTTTGTTAGGAAAGGGGATTCAAGAAGGTAGCTACAAACCACATTCTTACAAAGCAACTCTTCAGGTAAAGAGGATAGTTTGAGTAAAAAACAAAACCCTCAAATGCCAGAGAAAGGGAACAAGGAATTCTATAGGGAATATATCTTATAAGATAGCTGACTCTTAAAATTTCCAAAATCAGGAAATAGACCGCCACGTTTCCGGGAATAAAAAGAAAGATATAAAACTCAAATCTTTCAATAAGCATGATAAAAATGAAATTTGGCACTGGCTCAACAACATGGAACAAGGCAAACCACGTTTCAGAGGAGCTCATGACTTTCTAATACCAATTCTGTTCTATAGACAATTGATTCTCCGAACAGAGACTATTTTAAACTTAGTTTTTCTCAGATTGGTGCTAAGGAATATGAATTCGTTGAATAACCTCATAATGGTACGCATTAAGCAACAGATAGTAATCTATCCAAATACACTGTGAGTGTACGACTGTCTTCCTGAAATTTGCTAATTTTATACCTATGCAACTGAAAGGCTTACACCATGCATCACACTCAAATCGCACTTAAGCAGACTAAGTGCAAAGCATAAGATCACTAACTTCCACTTGAAACAAATTAAAGAGTAATTATAGCATGACCTACATTAGCAACTGACAAAAGTCTCGTATTTAAAGCTAAAAAAAATCATCTTTTTTATAACAGAGAGGAAATTGAATGAAGAAATATCATCAAAGTCTCGCCAAAGAGGAGTGCAAAAGGATTTAAAGAAAAATAGGTGGAAACATGATAAGAAAGTGGAGAGGAACCTTGCCAGGAAGAATCGTCAGAGCCGGTTCCACTTTAAGAACGCAAACAGTGGCAATGGATGGAAGAACGGGACAGGAACCGGCTCGATCTCGAGCAATCGCGAGACCTGCGAGGCCGCGACGACGAGAAAAGGACAAATACGGCAGGGGCGCAGCCCGTGGTGGGTGGAGGAATTAGCGCAGGAGGACGTCGACGGGCGCAGGCAAAGGTGGGGGAGGAGATAAAGGGAAGCACCCGCCGCATCCCTGCACCGAAGCGATGTTTTAGATTCCGGTTTTACATCAGCGGATTTTAACAGGCCGGCCCATTGTTTTGGGCCATAGTTTTTATGATACTAATATATATATTATATAAGCGTTATTTGCATCCCAAAGGCCCCGGCGGTTGGTAAATTTATGGGGTGATTGTTACAGTAAATCTTGAAATTAATTTTTTGATAACCGCCTCTCTCCAACTATTTGCACCCCTAATATCTTTTTAGGGTTTAAATAGGTATTGCCATCCCTCTTTAAATATTTTACTATTTAAATATTTTAAATTTTATAATAAAATATCCTACCAATTAAATATTATGGATCCTACCCATCAAATATTAACTCTTAAATATCTCCAATTCTACAATCAAATATCTCAATAATTAAATATTTATGGTCTCACAACCATTTATACAAATATTTTACAAATTTAAAATTAAATTACAAACATACAAACCATATTAAATTAATAAAACACATAACTACAAACCATAAAAATTATAAATTACAATTAATTAAATAAGTAATGAGCGGATAAAATAAATTATAGAAATTAACTATATGTTCAATTTCCAACGTTTTGATTCTCCAACGTTAGATTTTGATTTTTTTCTCAAAAAAATCCAAAAATATTAATTAATTTTTTTTAAAAAATAAATAGTAGGAAACCCAATGGGAACAAATTTATATTTGGCAATTTCTAATTCATCCCAGAAATATCCCATTCAGCAATGGATAATTAAGGGATATTTGAAAAAACATTTTCTCCAAATATCCTTTATCGGAGATACTTAAAGTATCTGTGTGCTTTTATATATAAACTAACTCCTTTAAAAATATTAAATAGTTTTAAAAATTATTAAAAACTAAAAAGGGGTACAATAATATGCTAATTTGAGCTTATTTTTTAACTTTCAGAGGACTAACAGAATACAATAATATCGATGTAACATAACTACTAAAGTATTTAATAGAAAAACC
The DNA here is from genome assembly GCA_037833815.1 of Zingiber zerumbet. Taxonomy (NCBI): domain Eukaryota; kingdom Viridiplantae; phylum Streptophyta; class Magnoliopsida; order Zingiberales; family Zingiberaceae; genus Zingiber; species Zingiber zerumbet. Next base: position 32,694 of record JBBMJZ010378964.1, read on the forward strand.
ATACTTTAGCTTCTTATCATGGATTAGTTATGATTAATATATATAATTTTGACCAAAATTATTTCATAGATGCTTTTTTTTAAAATATGGATTAGTTAGGTTTAGATAATAAATAGCAACTCCATCAATGCTTCAATTCGAACGAGAATAGAAACATCCTTTAACGTACGTATTGATCCAACTTCACTACTCCATGTTAATAAATATTCATTAAATTAGACTTTCTTGCTGAGCTCGACCTATAATTCATCTCATCACCCTATAGCCTAGCCTAGCATCAAGACAAAACAGCGAGACTTGGATAAAGTTAATTAATACCTAATTATAATTAATTATTTGTCAGACCTAATCATCATCTCCATGCATTACCATTAATGGCGCCACCAATCCCATGCTATTATGTTAATTAATCAACAAGCGACGCAAGGACTAAGTACATGTATTTACTTTATTTATAAAATGAGAGTTGTAGTTGATGAGATATATACATCATGCTCAGCTCCAAGATGTAATGAACTCTTTAGTGCTTAATCCGCAATAATTATAATGACTATTCACAACTAAATGGATTCGAGTAAATTACATGGGAGCAAAATTATCAAAGTTTAATATTTATCTTTTTGAGAAATATATATGGATCGTATTCGTAGCTACTTTGTGCTAATTTTTCACGTTGGTAATTGGTCCGGTGATAAAGACGGGGGATCCTCGTTGGCGGGAGGTCAACGATACATAGAGTTCAAGGGTCAAGAGGGTCAACCATAAGGTACAGCGGACCGGACGGGGGGACGACTGGCCGGGAGCCCCCCAGGTTGAGCGAACTACAGCCCGACTAGAGGTCGGGTTTCCGATGCTCTTAAGGTGAAAAAGCTTCTGTGCCGAGCGGACAGACTGCTCGGCTGGGTCACAGCCCGATAAGAGGCAATCTCATCCGAGCATATGATTGGGAGTCCTCTCGCTCGGGAGAGTATGATAGACTCAGCAAGCGGTGGGCCCGCCCGGTCCGAAAATGGACAAGGGGCACAAAGGGACAAATGGGACAACGGATAACATCATCCTCGAGACACCTACCGCTGACAAACAGCATGGTCGGCGGCCGAGTCGTACGCAGAATTGTACGGTGGAAGCTTTTATTGTCATGTCAAAGATATGCTCGGACGATTGCGGAATGACGTCAGACATGCTTTTCTGACACGACCT
>JBBMJZ010378975.1:0-16684 GCA_037833815.1 Zingiber zerumbet
AGTTTTACTAAAACCGACTTAACCAAATCGATTATTTCAGTTAACACCAAATTAACTAAATTTATTTTTAAAAATAATAAAAAAAATTATACAAAATTAATATCAAATTAACCGAATGCTCACGTCTAATCAAAACCCACTAATGGATCTAAAGATCTCAAATCACACCTATTTCAGTTTCTATGAATTTTTGGGATTGCAAGGAATTCAAATATATTATTCATTATTTATTTCAGTTTCTTAGAAGTGCTAACATGTAACAAGAAAGAATCGTAAAAAATCTCCACGTTGGGCCTTATATGAAAGCGTGAGTCTGACATCATTTTATATCATGTTCATGTTGGGCCTGATATGATTTCATATCAAGTCCAAGGTGGAGATTTTTATTGATTATTTCTTATTACATTTTAGCACTTCAAAGAAGCCGAAATAAACAATGAATAACATATTTAAATTCCTTGGAACCTTAGAAATTCACAGGAACTAAAATGAGTACAATGAAAATCCTCTAGACCTTTCAATAGATTTTGACTGAAGCACATTAATGAACCTAGAAAATTTCGATTGTATCTATTTAAATTTTTGTAAATTTCTAAAATTATAAAAGTTTAAATATATTATTTATTATTTATTTAAAATGTTCTAAAAAATCAACTAAACCTTATAAATATTATCCATATGTGATGCTGCATACAAAAAAAAAAATAAGAGAAATTAAAACATAGGAGAGAGGAGAGAGGAGAGAGAAAAGAGAAAAAAATGATAGAGAAAAGAAAAATAGAAAAAATTATATTGTCAGGAGATAAAACGAGAAGTGCATTTAAAAAAAGTGTCCAGTACCAAAGTAGTATATATCTTTTAATAAATTCAAAATTTTAAATGTACTGTTTGGTAAAATGCCGAAAGGAAAAATATATATATATATATATACCTGATGCATATTGGGAGCCCCATGTGGCAGTCCAGATGTTTTTGCATCGAAATGAGAACTTACTAAATGCTGCATCGACAACTATCAATTTTATTCCCATCATAATCCAACAATCAATGCCTAGCTTATGATGATTGACTATACAAAACATATAGAAATGAGCATGTATTTACACGCTGCTTAAGGAGATAATTACAGGGCAATAAATGTTACTATGAGAGCAATGGGATTTTAACTCGATCACCTGGCAGACGATTCTCCCAGGAAAGCAACGGCAAGCTTACTACCAACAAACAGCTCTATAAGCATTTTGCTTTGTGGGGGAAAATAATAAATAGCATCTGAAACCTTCAGTGTTTTACTAAGATGAGCTAATTTCTGTGTCACGCCCCAGGGACAAGTCATGGTCTGAAGATCTTCATGGTTTTGGAGACATGGGTACGGCAAAATGGGCACCGAGAAACCGCAGCAGAGCATCTTTGACATAGAACATGCCCACAGGGGACAATAGTGATGTTCACCTCCGCGCTCAAACACACCCGGCATGACCATGCTGCTTTGGCTGTGTCAGCTTCTCTCACTGCAGTATCGACCTTTTCCTGAAAGGTTTTGTGCGAATTAGATGGCACATATAATTGTATCTACTGTAAGAATATAATATTTCTCGTCAAACCAAAACCAACAAAAAGACCAACAGAGAATCCACTTTCCTTGTATTTGGAGATTTTCATTAGCCTAACTTCCATCCATGTAAGCTGTTAATGATCACTCTTAACATAAAAATGATTTTTTAAATGCTGATTGGATTCACTCCGTTAGCAAGGATAAATTACAGAATTCCCTTCTAACTTCAAATAAGCTTTTGTCGCAGTTGCATGGGGTGAAGCTAATTATTCACATTTTCAATCAGTTAAATTATCACGTGAAGATTTATATACGGTAAGGAATGATTTAAGAGGACAAGTTTACTAAATCAATTATAGTAAACAGAAGCCAGGTCATGGCTTCATGTATGAGGATGGTGAGAAGGGAAATTAATTAATTGGGTTAGGACATGTCAGCCTAAGGGTCAGAATGCAGCAGCACTAAAACTTTGGAGATGGATAGCAACAATTTATTCATAGCACAGGGTTCTTGACTGTAGTCTTTCATGTTTTCAAGTGTCTATCAATAATGTCAAAATGAACCATGGTCACCCGCTGATACTGATAATGTTGACAAATGCCACTTTTGCCTATTCTGACATAGTTGTTATGGTACCAACTTACCAATCAAAACATGAAGATTCTATTCTAGTCACTTATCCTTCAAATCCACTTGTGGATCATGGGTAGAAGATAAAACATTGTAAAAGGATAGGAGATGGAAGGAAAAATGACACCAACTGGAGCACCAACAAAGAGGAGCAATGCTGGGGTTGTTTAAACCGAGATGTATCTCATATAATGTACCTATCTTTGTTCCAATTTTAGTTATGTCAATGTAAGTTCATCCTTCAATTGTTATCAAGATATATTTATGGATATGTTGAGAAACTAATTCCCATACGACATGCCCTAGGAGCATTATTTAATCTAGGTTTTGGAAAATGACAGGGCTAATCTCACTTGGACACTACAAGAACCAATGCTATCATTGGATGCATGACACTAGTTTTAGTATCAGGATATAATACTTTTGTAATGTGTTCTTCAAAATTCTAATTCAAATCACTTTCTAAGTGCTATAAGAGTATTATTTTGGAGGTAAACTAAGTGGAAGAAAACTATACAAACAAATCTCATAAGTTGATCTTGGCTACTTTCAAGTGTACCAAAGTGTTCAAGCGTTGAGTGTGTTAGCTTGATTCAATATTTAAACTTAAACTGTTTCAACCAGATACCAAAATACCTGCATTGCACAGAATGGTCCTTTAAAGCTATCATTTTAAGATCATATTGAACTACCACGTAAAATTAGAATACACGTTTGAATGATCCTTTAAAGCTGTCATTTTTAAGATCATAATGAACTACCACGTAAAATTAGAATACACATTTGAATGATCCTTTAAAGCTGTCATTTTTAAGATCATAATGACCTACCACGAAAAATTAGAATACACGTTCGTATAAAGAAAATGCAAGAATTGTCTGTGACAAACCTGCTCGACCAAAAGGGCAACTTGAGATTCCTTCAGCTGTTCTTGCAGAGTTAAAGTTGTTTGGAGAAGTGCTTGCTTGTCAACATCCATATTTATTCCAGCAGTTGAAAGCATGTCATGAACTGCTTGCACCAGTTCTTTAGCAGATACTTTGCCGTACTGGAGCTCTTTTGGATTCTAGCATAAAGAAAGAAGTTTAGCATTATTTGCTAGGTTAAGATAAAATAATGCATGATAATCAACATAATATCTGCTAACCTGGATTTTTCTTTTCTCATTCCCAGAATCCTTGGATGTACGTCCATGCAGCATTCTATTTTTTCTTGTATCCTCTCCACTACCCCTACTAGATGATGGCATGGAAGAAGCATCAAACATAGAAACACTTCTAAAAGAGAAGACATTTGAAGAAAGTAGCACTTGGGTCTCTCCGAGGGCAGTATCAACAGGAAATCTGTATAGTGCCTGACCAGCTGATGGCTTTACATCTTCTGGAACCCTACCATACCTAAGTTTTTCCCCTTCTCTTCCACTCTTCCAAGCAATTATTTCTCCTGAGTAAAATGGTCGAAGTGGAAGGAACTGCACCTGAAGAGCATCCTGAGATAATAATTCTTTTCCCATTAAAGTATTGTTCTTACTTTCCTTTCTAGCAATTCCATGTTCAGAACCTAATTTTAGTGCCCTCAGAACTGCTTTCTCTGAATCATCAGGGCAGGCAAAAAGTGGCCCAAATGGCAAAGTTACTGGTGCCCCAAAAACCTGGCTTACGACTATTGCAATCACATCGTAAACTGTCATAAAGGATGGAGGTTCTGCAATCAAAATATGATCCATTGATTTGTCAATGAAGCAAAGAGTTCGATGCTTCATACTGTTTTCCCATTCAGCAATTGAGGACTGCTTGGTTAGGCGTGTAATATCCAGGCATTTTGGAAGTAAAAGAAATCGGGTGTGAATTTGTTCAGCAAATTGCAATTTTTCAGCAATAAGTTCCATTAGATGCTTTATTTGAGGAAAGCCGAAGCTTTCAAGTGTGGGATAGTGATGAGCTATGTTGCTCATAAAAATAGACAATACCTCTTGCAATGATTTGCTAAAGAGCTTCTCCTTCACCCTCGTAAGTGTCACACCCCGAATCTGGCTAATAATCTGTAGTTCTGGTTCATCCAATTCCTACATAAAGAACACATCAAATGTTCCAATTCAAACTTGTAAATTTATTAGCAAGTATAAAAACTGGCACAAAAGCAATTCTCTCACCTCAATGACAACGTCAGATATTTTATTGATACCCAAGGCCAAAACGATACTCTCTGATAGCTCTGGATGAGCAAATCTTAACCTGGAAGTATCTATATTACTAAGGAATTGAGATCCATAGAAATCAACATACACACAAGATCTTGCCAAGACCAGCCTGCAGCCATCATCTGGGATGATTGCATCGGATAGCCAATCGAGCTCATTTGACATTGAATTAGAAACCTCAAGGCACATAAAATTGAGAACTGTGATTACTGCACGGAGTTCATTGGGATTAAGGCGTTGATATCCACAGGATTGTTGGATGTTTAGAAGAAGCTCTCTAGCAAATGAAAGAGTAAGAGCCTCCTGCATCCCCATTTCTTTGAGGATCCTCACATATGGTAGATATAGACTGGGAAGTTCAAATGCAAATGGTGAAAGGTTAGTTGCCAGACGTACAAAAAGTAACTTTGCAGTAACCAAGCGAGTTCCATTTGCCACCGGCACAAATGCCACCTTCTGCAATTCCATAATATCTGCCAGAAGAATATAGGGACAAAATAACTACAATTGCATCACAATTTATTAAATTTCCATAATTGATAGCTTCCAGTTGTGTAAAAGAAGTAAAAAACAACCTTGCTTCCATATTTGAACGATCTAATTTAGCATCAAACTAAAACACAAGTTTCTGAACTTACAAAATCCACAAATGCTAACCTTACACCTAGTCTCAACCAACTTATACATATTGAATCAAGAATGAAAGACAAAATATTGTTTCACTAAGGTTCTAAATATATTGATCCTGGTATTCTTCCAATATTTTTTAAGAAACCATTTACATAGGGAAAAAAATGGAAATAGAATGTCAACTCCAAGCAAAAATAATCAATGTTGACAAATAATCAACACGGTCCCTTTTCTTGAGACATGAGAGAGCACACTCATCATTCTAAATGCTTTTATGTCTGCAACATGATCTTATCAAAAGTTGATATACAAAGATTATCATACTTGAGAATAATATATTTAATGATAGTGTGTTTCCACTCTTTTGATTTTTTTTCCCCTTTTGATAGGCAAAGCATGTATTATCATGAAATTTACAAGACCAAAGGAATATTTTTTGAAGAAAGACATTTTCACTTACAAAAAAGTTTGCAGCAAACTAGTTTAAGTATGAACCGCATCTTCCCAATTGTAAATGAAGATTACTTCTTAGACCACCGGTACACCTCAAGACTTCTGAGCTCAATGTTCTGAATTATTCATTTCCCATGTAATCACTGAAATGTTTATTTAGTATATTGACGGATCTGTTGTGAACTACTCTATTTCATTGTTACAAGTGGATTATACTGCATTCAGACAATCCAACTTGTGATTTTCCCGAAGACATCACTAAATTTAGAAGATATGCAGGAAAGATGTTTAAGCATCTCTTGGACTTTTCAACACAATCCACATAACAATAACAGAAACACTATAAATTTAAATCCTACTCATCAGCTAGTAGATCTTTTTTAAAGCTCAAGGTAACAAATAAATTTATTTCAAAGCTACACACAAATATATACTATATTTATATGTTCAAACCTGAAGAAGAGAGTGTGCCCCATATCTTATCCATGTACTTCAAGATATCTGAAAAGGCATCTTCTACTGTCATAATGTTCGTTGATGTCGGCCAGTGAGCAAGGGTATCTTCCCCATTATCTTTTCCAATAACCTGAAACCAATTTCTCACAATTTAAAATTTGTAAATATTTAAACATAAATTTGAAATTTTCAATATATTAAATGTGTTCATCCACCTGCAAATGTTTCAAAACTTTAGAAAAAACTGGAGGGCTCCTTAGGCGAAATGCTCCCCAGGAATATTCAGGAGGAATAACATTTTGCATGCTAAGAATAGGTGCAATAGTCCAACACAACGGCCAATCTTTTGACAAGATAGCTTCACTATATGATGTAAGTACTCTCTTTCCACCCTTCTTACCACTGATACTTGGGAAACCTTTCTCAGCAGGTACAAATGAAATCTTACCAAGATTTTCACAGAAGTTGTTGTCATAGAGGGATGCAAAATTTTCAAATATTGTTTTAACCAATGAAATAGCTAAGGTCCATATTTCCAAGGAAACTTCATTTGTATTACCTATGAAATCAACCTCAAATTCATCTTGATCTTCCTTGTGAGAAATGCTTTCATTTCCTAGTTTCTCTATTTTTTTTGCACATTCCAGTATGGTATCAACTTGAGAAGATGTTCTAAGCCCAGTTTTCTTTAAAATACGTAGCCAACCATCAGTAATGAACCGTTCCCCAGGAAATTGGTTGTGTTCCCCAGAGAAGATTGATGCCAGCAAGCAATCATGAGGATCAAACAAGTCTCTTGGCTTGAATAACTTTAAAGAACTTTCATCAGCATTCCGTACAAAGTTAGTCTCTTTCAAAGAGTTGATTACAGTCGCATCCAATTGTAGTTCTTGCCAGTTGGTGTAAAGGTAAAACAATATATCTTCCTGTTCTTCTGATGTTTTCTGCTCAAATTCTCGCAAAGCAAATCTCACTAAGACATCTTGATTTCTTAGCTCATGTACTCCAAGAGCATGGAAAAAGGCATTTGCCTCCATAGTATTAGAAAGACAGAGTTCGTCTCGTGGGTGAAAGAATGCAGATTGAGAAAGGATGCATTGATCAGGGCTGTACAACCTAGTATATGTACCCAGAACTGTTCTAAATATGGGGAGTTCTCTCAACAAATCTATCTCTTCTCTTCTGTAAGGGCATACACTGGATGATTTAACCTCCTGAGCAAATATATTAAATAGACTATCACGCTCTTCATTGAATAAATCAGCAGGAATGGAAAAATATCCAGCTACTTTAGCAGCAAGCAACTTTGAAACAACTACTTGGCCAAGAGTTTGAGAAGGTGCCGGGAAAATACTATTAGGTACACTACAATGAAGGAAGGAGGCATCATATACGGGTATGTTGAATTTATTAAGCACACCAAACAACCATGGATACCTTGACTTTGTCAATTCAAATGCAGAATAATACTTGTTTTGCTCCAGGTGTGGAATAGCCACAGACAAAGCGAATGAATCCTCCCCTTCACTATTGGAGTTTGAAGCTCTATTTCCAAGATCAACATCTGCAACTGGTGGTGCAAAAACAAGGTGAATTTCTTTAACACGATACAACACTGACTTATTCAGAATTGCAGGAATCAAAGGCCATTCAGATATAAGTGAAAGTTCTCCTTTTAAGGCCGTGAAGGTTTTCCAAAAAAGTAGGATCCATTTGGGAGTGGGTCCATCTCCTTGTGATTCAGTATACTTCTCCCATGAAACCCAAGGAGTTCTATTACTGCTCATCGCATGACTTACCCATTGCTCATTAAAGACAAACCTCAGATTGCTAGAGAGTAAGTGGGCAGAGAAACCTCTCAATTTCAGAAACCTTTGGATATCCTCGTCAGAGAGAATATCTGTTAAATTATGTCTTTCTAAACATTGTGCATGGATAAATCTATAAGCCAAAGGTTGCATAAGCAATTGCTGCTCTTGACTCCCTATCCAAAGTTCATTAACTCCAAGCCTTACAAGGTTATTTGTTGCTGTTGGAAAAGGTGTACCTTTGAGTTCATAAACTGCAGAAGGAAGTATCCTATCGGCATATGGACCAATGCCCACAGCAGAAGATCTACCCAATGTATTTCCGGCCCTCCCCATATCCTCAACAACACCACGCCCAAAATCATATAAAGCTTTGCCAAAATACGACATGATTTCAAGTGCATCACCACCTGAACCACCAGAAGTCTGGGGAGCACCTTGATTGTGCCTATGCCCCAATGTGTTAGGAGGAGTGAAGTTTTCAATCTGCGAGTTGTTACCCTCAGCTGATCCATCAGATATCAATAGATTCAACGACGGCTGCAGTTGAATGTCAGATAGGCAATATTCCAACACATCGATATAGGTATTGATAGATTTAAGTGAAACAGATGAAGAAGATTTGAGAAGATCACGAACCATCTTAGGCTTGATTGCTTTTATCTTAACTCCAACAGCCTGAATTTCATTGACCAGCTCCCAGGGTACAGAAAAAACAGGATAATGCTCTTTTATGAAACTGCAAACATTGGTTGGTGGCAAGCTGCTGTCATCTCCGCCTCCTGATTGAGACAGAAACATGCCCTCATCAACTTTGACAGTTTTACCTCCATAAAGTTGCCAAACAGGAAGATCAACAAGGCGAGCATAAAAAGGCCTTATAACTTGATCAATTAGAGTTTGCCAATCTGCTTCAGTTTTCTTAGATGAATTACCACCGGCAGCAACAAGTGCCTTAGAAGAATTAAATGGTTGTTTAGACCTAGGCCAGAAATTATAAATCGTATCACCATAAACCTGCAAAATAGAGCACAAGTCACTTGTGATGCTTGGGTCAATTGTAGAATTTAGGGGTTCCTTCCTGAGCCTTTGAAATTCCAAAACCAATTCAACATATGCATCTCGAACACACAACATCAATTCTCTGTTCCAAGCTTCAACTATACTATTACTAGCTTTAAGTTGTCGCTCTGACATGTTTGTTTCATGACAACGGCTAAAGAGATACCGTCCACCATCGTGACATAAAAGAAAGCATCCAAGCAGAGTGACTGGCATACTTAGAGTTCCGGATGTGGGAAGAGGAGACAATATGCAGCTAGACGTATGGGCACTTAAAGGTATTCCATCGTGTGATATATGAGCTGCAACTCCAGCAACAGGTGTCAAATCATAAGCAAGAAACCTCCTGAAAACAATCTCTCTCTTCAATGACAAAGGAAAAAGAAAACAAAAAGAAACAAATTCTTATTTTCCAAAATAGAATGTATAGAGAAGGAAAACTTTAACATGATTCTAACAAATGGTAGGTAGATGTTTGTCAATTAGTATTGTTGGATGATTAAAATATCCTTTATCCACTAAAATGAGCACATTGTTGATGGTTCACACAAGATTTTATTAAAGTTGAATACAGCTTTAAAACATAATTAATGTCACTTTGAGAAACCTTCAGTACAAAATAGCTTCAAAACAAAGGGGATGGAATATGAGAGTGGCAAATGAGATGTGCAAAATGTTCCAAACCCTACAACATATAACATACTAAACCTACTAAAAGTACGGAAAATATTTTTAAAATAAATAAAGGAAAACTATAAAAGCAATCAGAATTTTAAAAGATAAAAACTTCAAAATTTCCAAAACATGTGAAATTTATGTAAACTAGATACGAACATGTAAAACATCATGAAATGCTTAAGAAACAAATAAAACAATATAAAAAGTATTAGTTCAATAATGTAAATATGTCAAAAAGAGGACAACTGATGCACACTAATTTTTAAGTAACATACAATAGAAGTTTGTCATATACTTAATCTCTCTATAAGGATGGGTAGAGAGATGGTCGAGAAGTAGAAGTGTACATCTGGGACAGTAAAGATTTGGCACTGCCTAATTCTCCAGACTGAATCAATGAGACCTTTTTGTCTAACTTCAGTTCTGAAGCTTTGCAAGTTCAGCACGTCTAATTTTCGGTTTCAATCATTCAGAGATGACAAACCAGTAAGCTAACATGACCTAACTAAAAATACAAGGACACTATAAGTTGCAACTCAACCAAACCAGATGCACCTTATCCAAGTCATGTATTGGCTTTGAAATATCTCACCACTAACCAAGGTAGTAAACAACAACAACCAAGCATTTATTCCAATAAGTGGGGTCAACTATATGTATCCTCTTACGTCATTGGGCTCAATCTCCTATTTATATCGTCATCTAAATTTTAAATAAATTTATCATATTTTATCATTGTTAATTAAGTTTTCTTTGGTCTTCTTCCTCTATCAATGTGTGTATTTTTCATAATCTCACATCGCCTAACTAGAGCATTTATTGATATCTAGTACATGTTTGTACCATCTTAAATGTGTCTCTCAGAGTTTTTCCTTAATAGACATAACCCCGACTTTTTCTCTAATATTCTTATTTTTTATCCTCTCCATCCTCGTATGTCTGCACATCAACTTTAACATCCTCATCTCCATGATTCTCATCTTCTGCTCATATGCTCAATTCATAGCCCAGCATTAAACTTCATATAGCATAGCTAGTCTAATAACTATTTTACTTTCCTTTAAACTCTAGAGGTACGTTACAATCACAAAAAACAATTGATGTCCTCCTCCATTTCAACTATCATATTTGTATCCTATGTAAAACATCTCTATCAACCCTTCCATCATTTTGCAAAAAAGATTATAGATGCTTAAAGCTCTCAGTTACAACAAAACTAGTAAACAACAAAACAATAAATAAATAAATAAATAAAGCTTTATCTAATATTTGTTTCTCAAAAATACGTTTAACTCAGCTACTTGGTAACTTGTTGACAACCCTTATTAACAAATATCCTTACATTGATAATTGAGTACTGACTAATAAATAAAATTGTTAATCCATGATACTCCTGATTAATTGAAAATATTAATTTAGTCTTGAAAGCATACCTATCAAGGGCCATGTTTCGTGTTTGTCCAGATCCCAAACAAAGCACAACAAGCCATTTGTCGATGGATATACTATCACCATTAATCACCTGAACATCTATCACATTTACCTTTGTGACTGCACTAGAGCCACTAAACAATCTGGTTAACTGAAACTTTCTCCATTTCTTTTCTGAAAATGGATTCCTCGAAAATGTAGGAGAAGGATCCACAGATACAGAATAGTTCAATGCTGGGCGCAAACTCCCCTCCTCCCATGTTGATAAGGACACCTGAAGCAGGGAAGGAAAGTTGTATGCCAAATGTGGATACATTGTAAAGGTACTATGAAATCAGACTTCAAAGTTGAAAAGTACAATTGTTGAAACTCTTGAGAGAAACACAGCAGTTTAACAATATCTAAGCAGAACAGAGGATTTTAAATTCCAGCCCCTCAAACAAATAATTGGGTAATAGTTTCACCCACAAATTGGGTAACCAAGCACCATAACATGAGAAACGAACAAGAGATATATTTTGGAAAATATTAAGTTGATTAACAGGTGAGAGAAGAAAATAGATCAGCATCAACTGTCCATAAGCAAAATGTCAATTCTTTATTCCCAATTTTTTCCTACCATCTAATTAAACAGATATAGGATAGATTGGAATCCAAAATTCAGAAACTCAAAATAAAACTGAGATATCTTTGACTAAATATCTAGTGCCTCTACAGCATATTGCTAGGCCAACTAAAAGTAATGGTAAGTAATGAGGCAAGTTACCTACTGTTGAGGACCTAATTGTAATATTGCAAATATATGGACTTCCCAATTAATTTTAATAGTATTGTTTATATAAAGGTACGAACTGACAACTGTTCCAAGGATATAAATGCAGCTGCACATAATCTTAGAATCACATATCTACTTTGGTTCTTTGTGGTGAAATTCCATTTTCTATTCTCTTTCCCACAATAGTCTTTGGGTACAATGTTTGGATGTTGTTGTGCTCAAAAGATATTCAAATATCTCCACAATAACATGATATTGTCCACTTTGGGCATAAGCCCTCATGACTTTGCTCTTGGACTCTACCCAAAAGGTCTCACACCAATGGAGATATCTTATATCATTTTAAACCCATGATTTTTTCCATATCTTTCCAATGTGGAACTTTGATTGTATCCCAACAATCCTCCTCTCAAACGAAGGACCACAATTGCTCTCATGGTTCGAGCCTCCCCGCAAGCATTCAGTCACTCTTGACCTGCTCCGGGTCTTCCTCGCAAGCATCCAATCACCTTGACCTGCTCCGAGCCTCCCCGCAAGCATCCGATCACTCTGACCTGCTCGAAGCCTTGCCCGAGAGCATCTAGTCACCCTAACTGCTCCGGGCCTCCCCGCGAGCATCCAGTCACTCTTGACCTGTTCCGGACCTTCCCCGTGAACATCTAGTCACCCTGACATGCTCCAGGCCTTCCCTGCAAGCATCCAGTCATCTTGACCTGCTCCGGGCCTTCTCACAAGTATTCGGATCCGATCATTCTACATGGCATTGGGTCTAGACCATGACTCTAATATCATTTGTTGTGCCCAAAGGATATTCACATATCTCCACAATGGCATAATATTATCCACTTTGGGCCTAAGCCATCATGGCTTTGCTCTTAGACTCTACCCAAAAGGCCTCACACCAATAGAGATATCTTACATTCTTTTAAACCCATGATTTTTTCCATATCTTTCCAATGTGGGACTTTGATTGAATCCCCAACAGATGCACTTACTTTGTGTAAATATATATGCCCCGGAGCAAAGATAAATAGTGTATCTATTAAGTGTCTTTTATAAGTATGCTCAGTTGAAAGAAGACACGAATGTTATCCAGAGTTACATCAATCTTTCATTTCAATCAATGCAACATTTCCAAGTCCACTTCTTATTCTCCATCTTAACTATCACACCATAGGTGATAACTAAGGTGCCTTCTGTGCCGACAACATAGTCTATTCCACCATCTTATATTGCACAATGATTGGCACCTGAATTTTCAAAATGGACACTACTTCTGCCCTGTTCAAGCCCATGTTGGATACCAACAATTAATTCAACACCAACACTCCCAATGGACACTTGACACCTTGATTAATCACTTGTTAAAAATTTCTAAAAACAGTTAGCACTAAGATCAAAATCCATCTTGAATACTCATACACAATCCAAATATTTTTCTTGCGATATGTTTTCTGACCACTTTCTTTCTCTGGTTGTTTCTTACCTTTGTAAGAAGAAAAGCCTCAAAATTCAATTGGTAGCAAAAGCATACACTCATATATATAATGCTAACTATACAGATGCTTCCTGATAACCAAGATTGCTTTGAGATAGTCTTTTACACATTTCAGAGGTTGTATCTAAGTGGCTGCTACATGAGCTAGATATCACGAACGCTTTCCTTTATGATTATCTTGATAAGTCTATATGGATCTGCCTCCTGTGTTGGTTGCTTAGGAGAACTATGCCCTTAGATGTAATTGAAAAGTCATTAAATAGGCTAAAGTGGCTTCCCAAAGTATGATTTGGTAAATTCAGTTATGCATTTATTCAATTTGGCATGATCACATACTTCATATACATTTAGTGTTTGGCATCACCTCTTAATCTAAGTCATTCTCCTTATTTATATAGATGGTATTACCACAACATGATACAGGAATCACGAGGTTTAAATTCTATCTCCACCAACACTTCTAACTAAAGGCTTAGCTAGCCTAAAATATTTTCTAGGCATTGAGGTTGCTCGGTTATAGGTGTACATGTAGTTTATATACTTGAAGGTGTTGATATGACAAGTGCCAAACCATTTGGCACGCTTATGTATCAGTGAAGAGGAGTTAATATCTAATCAAGGAAAATATTCCAGATTGGTCAGAGAATTAAATTATCTTTTTCTAGACTTAACATTTCATTTGTCACAATTGTACTTAGCGAATTTTTAGAGTCTGCAAGTCAAGGTTATTAGGAGGCAATTTTGAGGATTCTATGGTACCATAAGCCATTCTATGCAAATGTTTCTGATGTCATGATTTAGGTCGCCTTCAAATTACAGGTACACTAACCAAAATTAGGCAACTCCCCACAGATAATTCACGTCAGATTATTATACTCTTGGGAGGGAATCTAATATCTTAGAAAAGTACAAAGAGTAAACTCTAATGGCTTGATCAAAAGAAAAAGCCAAATACATGCTATGTTTATTGCCACATGTAAGCTTGTTTAACTTAAACAACTATTGAGCAAACTAATCCCTAATACTAATGAAGCTTCATTGCGAAAATAAGATGTCATTTACATTGGCTCCAATCCAAATTTCATGAAGATAAAACGCCGAGAAAGATTATCATTTTTTTTTAGAGTGATACAACATAAGTAGTTCATTACGCTTTCTGTTTCAATGACCAATCAATTTTTTAATTCTGAGGGGTCCTTAGTTTGAGTATATCTATAATAAGACAAGGTTTTAATAAAAAATTTAAGCAAGCTTTAAAGAAATTGTTATAGACTTGGCTGTAACCCTGAACATATACAATGGCCTCACTATAAATTTTAGAGTGGAAATCTAGGATATAGCATTAAAGCCTCCCCTGCCACACATCATTAGCCAAGACAGGTCAACATGGTAGTCAGAGGGTGTATACACATTGAGCACAAGAGAGGTAAAAGGATGATATTCTTGTAATACAACTCTTGTAATACTGTAACTATTTACTAATAGGTAACGAATTAAGTAAATAGGTAACTAATTTTAGTAATAATTAGTTAATTCTAATATGCAATATATTAATTATTAATAGATAGATACTTGGATGATGCATAACAGGTACTAAAATATTTGATTAATAACAGCACTAATTAGTATTAAAAAATAATATTATTATATGAAATATCATCATCAAAATTGGAATAATTATAAATTAAAAATGTTAATTAATTAGTTATTTGATTAATTAAAAAATATTATCATTAATTATTATTATTTGCCAATTAACATAAATAATATACATAATTAAGTTATTTAGCTGATTAATTTTATTATATTGCTTATTTACATGATATAGTAGGAGATAGAGCTCAATGGCGTAAAAGGATCCATATAGCCAACCTCGACTAGTAGGATAAGGTTTGGCTGTTATTGTTGTTGTTTGCTTATTTACATAAATAACTTTAAACATAGTGATTTAAAAACAATGATAATTAATTGATATTCTGAAGAAATTCTTTACTTTGATATTAATATCTAATAAAATATAAATTTCAGATACGTTATTTTTGTTATCTTACACATTAACATAAATAATATAAATAATTAAGTTGGTTATCTGATTAAGAATATTATATTACCTATTTACAAGAACTTTAAAGATATTGATGTATAAAGAATGATAACTAATTGATATTCTAAAGAAATTTTTTACTTTGAATAAAATATAATACACGTTAATTTTAAACCTTTTGTTATCTTACACATTATGCAATTTTAATTTATTTTTTATAATTCTTTGAATTTAATCATGCTGATTCCTCTCTAGCCAATCCTATCCAATATAGTCATTATCTAGATTCTAGACTACATTATTGGAACATCTGTCACTCATACAAATGTCAATTTCAACAACCATGCTGAAAAGAAAAATCAAGCAAAGAAATAGTGAAGTAGCTAACATAGCAAGAAGTAATGCACATATAAATTGGGACAATGTAGAGGGGGTTGATGTGATAATTGGTTACTTAAGACATTCTTACCTGAAGAACTGACTTTAAGTATAGAAGTACCGAAGAAGCATGTTTCATAAACTGGTCAAAAATATGCTTTACTTTCAAACAATCAGATTCTTCTGCAATCTTACATTTTGATGATAAAGGCATGCGTATAACAACAGAATTAGAAGATGACACTGAAGTTTCCTTGCTTATAAGCATTGGACTGAATTGATCACGAAATCTCTCAGTCAAGTCAGTACCTGCAAAAAAAATAAATAACATAAGCTGAATCTACAAATACTAATGAATATTCTGCACTATAGAATTTGATTGATCACACTATACGCTTGTGAAAAAATATTTTGCTCATGACCTAATGGAAGCAGAATAGTCACAACCATGGTATCAAGTATGAAATTCAACACAGATTCAGTAACTGGTTGGAACAATTCCAATTACTGTCCAATATTCAAGACAATGCCACATACTGAGGTCTACACCTATATTGGATCCCAGAGTAACGTAGTTGCAGACCATGCACCTCAAAATTCTTGTGTGTTTGATGATATAATTATCATTGAAAATGATAAGGTAGATATCATTACACTTTACGGTCTTTATAACCCCCTAAAAAAAGTAAAGGCATTTCACCAAACTAAAATATTAAATGTTTAGTTCAACAATGCTAATTTTTCAAATATGTAAGCATTTGGAATTTTGGATTATTATATACAAATGGGGGTTAATCCGATTATTCATGCATACAACAAAATCCTATATAATTGGCATAATCCTATATAAATAGTATGGTATTCCAATCCATGGTAGCAGTTTCAAGCATTCTAAAATATATTAAAATATCTCAAAGGAAAAATTTTGCTACATAAGTAGGGTTGTAAACAAGCCGAGCCGAGCCGAGCCGAGCTGAGCTTCGGGGCGTTCAAGCTTGTTTAATAAGGTAACCGAGCCGAGCCGAGCTTAAAATGAACCAAGCTTTTGAAATGAGTGTTCAAGCTTGGCTTGGTTTATTTTTGATG
>JBBMJZ010378992.1:0-16681 GCA_037833815.1 Zingiber zerumbet
TCGCAGGCGGGCGTGAGGATGCAGGACGGATCCGCTCCGTTAACGGCCTTGGGCTCCTCCTCTGATGTGTTGTAGTCGAGGTCGAGGTAGGCGTCGGCGTCGGAGAAGAAGAACTGCGTCGGCACTGCCTCCTGGTGGACGAGAGAGTACGCGTCGGCGTCGTCGTGGAGGAAGGAGGCGCGTGCGGAGGCGGCGGGGCCGAGGAAGGGGGAGAGGGGGAGGCGCTGGTGGCGACGGGCGAGGGGGTTGGCGGTGTGGATGTCGGCATCGCAGGAAGCGCAGAGCGCGGCGGCGTCTGCCTTGCAGATGACGGCGGCGGGAGCGGCCTCGCAGACCTCGCAGAGCCAAGCGCGCGCGTGGCGGGAGGCGAGCCCGTTGGCCCCGTGCACGGTGGCGTCGCAGGCGCCACAGAGGAAGGCGGAGTCGGCGCGGCAGTGGAGGAGAGCGGGGTTGAGGCCGCAGGCGTCGCAGAGCTTCGAGGATGCCGCGGCGGCCGCTCGTGGGGGGGCGCCGCCTTCCTTCTTCACTTCGCCGCCGCTCGACATGGCACTCGCTCCCCAGTCGCACTGGCGAGTCTTCCGCTGGCTGTCGGCCGCTCATTTTTAGATTTTATTAGTTTTATTTTGGGATTTTAGATTTCTCCCTATTTCCTATTGGTCTGCGCTCTATCTTCTTTCGCCGTGGTGGGGCGGACATCCAATGAGAATTGAGACCGTGGCAGATTCTTAGCCGCTTATATATTCATTTTTAATTTTTTAGTTCTGTTTTCTGAAAAACATAACATACATCGAAATAACATAAATAAAAAATTAAAAAAAAAATCACAATCGCAAATGCTTTCAATAAATACGTTGACGGCTGGGACATGAGTTGTCACAAGGTATGGTGGGTGGGTCTTGGCACCCGCGTCCTTTCAGGTAAGCCTTTAGATTCCAAAAATCCAATTAAAGATCCACAGAATCCAAAGGTGCATAACTAAACCTATGATCTGCTAACTTTTGGACTTTTGGTCTAAATGTATCATCTGCTGATTTAAAATCCTTGAAATCTGATTTAATTATGTGAGTCATTAATCAGAAGTAGTATTATTGAGCTCAAACTAATAATGTTTTACAGTATTGGGAGGTCAAATACATGCTTCGAAGAGGATTAAACAAGTCTAAATGTGAAAAATTAGGAGTTACATAGTTTCCATAAAAATATTAATTTACTCCAACAATCATTTTATCTCCTGTTATCATTGGCATTTGGCAAGGCAGAGATATGTTAATGATTGGACAATAAAATTGAAAAGAAACAAGATTTACTAGACAACAATCTCTAGAGTCCAGATCACAATCTCATGCACTCTTGAAGCAATAAAGAATCAGCTGAGCAGCTAAACATTGCTTCTTCCTTCACTTCACTCGGCCACCAACTGATGCTCTCCTTCTCTAGTAATTCCTTGAAGCAGTCCAACTCCCGCAGCTGATCATTCTCTTCCTGCATCGAAAACCCTATCGTCGAACCACTCGTATCTTCATGCAAATTCTGCAAAGCTACTTCCTGCCTGATCTGTATCGAAACTGGCTCAGATGATTCGAACACGGTATCATTGGGATTCACATGTTGTTGCACAAACTTTGGAGAGGTGATCAAATTGGTAAGTTGGCTCTCTTGGACATGGCAGATAGGCCAAAATGCACTGTCGTTGTTGCCCTTGTTATTGTAGCACATTTGGAGTCGTATCCTCTCCACAGTTGATGCGGCGATCAGGGTTTCCGAGTTTATTAATGCTCCCTGCAAACTGGAGTGTTCTTGGCTGATTGGAGAATAATGAGGAGATATTTTTGATCTGTTATTAATATTCCTGTAGTCACCAAGGAGTTTCTTCTTCAGCTTTGTGTTCCAGTAGTTCTTGATGTCATTATCTGTTCTGCCTGGCAGCTGTGCTGCCATGATTGACCACCTAAGATATTGCATATCGAAGTGGTGTATGATCAATAATTGACCCAATTAAACTATGATCAGAATCAAATACTACTGCCCAGTAGATCAGTTACTTTGATTACCTGCTTCCAATACTTATGTAAAGGCTGAGTATGATTTGGTCTTCCTCTTCAGAGAAGCCGCCGTGTTTGATATTAGGCCTCAGATAATTAAGCCATCTCAATCTGCAGCTCTTTCCACATCTCTTCAGACCTGTAACGATCAATTAATAGAACTCATATCAGTTCTATAACTGTGAGGTATTAGCATCTATGCATGCATATCTACCTATCTTATGAGGGAGGGCAATCCAATTGCCTCCAGTTCCATTCTTTTCGATGTAAGCTCTGAGCTTGGCATCCTCCTCGGCTGACCATGGTCCCTTCTTGACATTCGCCTTGTCACAACACGGAGCCCTCCCCATCTCTTTAATTCTCTTGCTCTCTTCCTAACTTCCACAAAACATGCAAACAGTGATATGATGAAAAATATGATTAAGGATACAGTTGAGTCTAAACTTGGGTTGGCAACGAACAAGGTCAGGAAGGGCTTCATTTATAGCAATAGGGAGACCAAGCATGGTCAGTGTGTGATGTGATGCTTACGAGAGAGGACAGAACTTGATGATCCACACCTTTGTAGCAATTTCAACGTGAAATATTTTTATTTAATCGATCACAAATCTGGCAAAATATTGTTGACCAAGTCCATGGCATGCGCCATTAGTGCTCGGGCCTCTCTTAAAGTCGCAAGACAGGAGCTAGTATTAATAATATCATAACCGGCAAAGAGAAGACTTGCCTTGATCCCACCTAACATCGCATTGCGGATTAGCCAAAAGTTAGTGTTTGTTTAATGTTGATCAGATTGAAGACTAACGGAGATTATAATGATATATGAATATGGCTGCTTTAGTTTGTACAGAGCATACATACGACACCATTAACAGTGTGTACAGAGGAAGATGAGCCCAATATATATTTCCACCATGAAACTTTTAGAGTATTTAATTGCATATACATATCATTAACATATGGAGGTCAAAAAGGAACCGAGTGCATTCACAGGTATATTAAAAAAGACCTCTAGCCATGCAGTTGCTGAGACAAAGAATATGTGATTTAGTAATTGAGATAATACCAATCATTCCACCAAAAGTCCATCACTTTTTTTATTCAAACAATTAACTCTCTTTATGGATGGAGATCTGCTTCACATCTTGTCGAGCACTACAGAAGAAAATAACAAAAGGAAAGGTGTAATTTCTATAACCAGTAAAGCAAGCAAACTAAAGCTTGCATTGACCTGTGTAGGGGACAATTTTCTAAAAGATGGAGTACAGCAAGCGTAAAGGCAATTATCATCGGCATAATAAGAGAATTAAGTAAATAAAATTGGAGACTTTGTACATTTCTTCTTGTCCTTGGCTAATTTTTGGAATCTATGGGGGATGTCTCAAGACACCAACAGGGACTCAAATGTTGGAAAAAGACAGTGGGGATAAGCACAAGGGATGACAATGCGAGAAAAATTGATGGATATGCTTCAATCTGTAGTAGCTAAGCTTCAAGGAAACTTCCATGGATAGTTGTTTGTAGAATTACAAGGAAAGGTTAATTACTAAAGTGCTAATTATGACTTCTGTGCTAATTAGCTTGCCAATTGGTTTTCATTTGAAAATAATAATAATAATGCTGTGCAAATACAATCCTTAGAATCAAGCTTGAAGTCAAATTGTTAAATTTCAGATGGTGCCCTATTCTACAAGATGTTTCACCATTAACATGCAGTCCATTCAAAGATGGGGATGAGTGTCTGATCAAAACTAGGTCAGATTTAAAAAAATCTTATGCTTCATATTTCACTTTCATCATATCAACATCCTAATAATAAAAGTTGTACTACTACTGCTACAAATAATAAAAGTAATTAATACAAGTCTTTGTCTGACGCTTGCATCAATAGTGCCATTAATTGGACCTGGAAACAAAAGCCAACTTGCGGTGTCGATGATTAGCACTTCATATTCCAGCCTTTTCACACCTCTACTAATCAATCAATTGCCCACCATGTCAACATATTGCCTCATACAATGATAAATTTTATTTTAAAAAAAAAAACATGAAAAAGACATGCACCAATTCATATATTTACAAAGCTTATTAGAAATATATTTCCGAGATTTATCTATGTAAAAAAAAAGGAAAGCAGTATTATTAGAAACCAGTTTTTTGACATTAATTGTTGACTTTTTGAAAGGTCACCTGGATTTCTTCTATGCTTTTATATGAACAGGTAAGATACTACAGACAGTCTACATAACTCCAGAGTAGCTAACATGAAAATTATTTATCAAACTAGATTAGTTGATTGTCATCATTGGCAAAGTCAAAGGTGGGGTTATTTAAGGCATAGAAAACTTCCACGCATAGACTAAAATTTGCAATGTGAAGTCAACCCCATTGTTGGATGTAGGATTCCTTTGTAGCTCCATCCATGCATTTCTGTGCATTTATACATAAGCATAAATAATTATATTACTTTGAACTACCACCTATCTTCTTTCAACTACTACATACACTGAATTACAATATCAGAATCTGTTTTACCATTTCCTCTGGATGAACTGATACAATATCACATAAAAGGGGATATTGCAGTAATAATCTACTATCCATAGATATTTAACACCAAGATAAAGATATGTTTGCTGAAGAGATCAAATTAGCATTTCCACCCTTTTTATCCAGTAATCTTTTTCTAAACAGGAATTCGCACCAACTAACATTGTTGCCTCACATGCAATCCAAGCTTCCCTTCTACTATTGTTATCTTAATTTGTGCAAAGAAAGCTGCACATCTCGAAAACTAATAGAGCACCTATCAGAGAGAAAAAAGGATGCAGATTTAAGTTTCCAGTTGTGGACAAGGAAATTTTGCTAACATTAATCTGCCTCTGTTTGGGAGTGATAATTCTGTACACTACGATTGAAGGTATAGTTGCACTACAAGGGATCCTGTATGGTAGCCATACCAATGTGCATGAATGGTATGGCCCATCCACTAAGGTGCTGTGTTTTGTGAAACACACACTAATTAATGCAGTTGATTGTCTCAAAAGAAAGTAACTAAGAATGCAAAACAAAAAACAAAAAGGAAAAAAAAAAGAAGAGGAAACTGTATCTAGAGTTGAGCATTATTTCAAATTAATTGCTGCAGCCATTTTCCTCAACTTCTTAGATATCTCAGAAAATGATGGCCTGGACGCTGGATCAGAAGACCAACAACTTTCCATTAAGGACTTCCATTCAGGATCACACCAGGTTGGAATTTTAGGTCGAATGTCGTTGTTAACAATGCCCCCTGTGGAAAAAAATTGTGCATCAGCTTTGGCTCTCGTATGTATGTAAGTTCACTGCAATGAAACGTGGCAAATACACATAAAAGTATGTTTCAACTAATACAATATCACTTTAACTGTTCTCCACTGATGTAGATGTTATGGTAAAGAGGTAGAGTTCTCCTAAATCATTTCAGTTCAAGGAAATATTTGACTTTCCATCATAAATTCTACTTGTTAAGTGGTCTATCCAAAAGTAACAACACGAATGGTGGCAAGGATCGGAAGGTTTTACATAGTTTAATTGGTTACTAAACCATCAATTACTCTCTCAAAAACAAAAACAAAAACAATTAAAAAACAAGAATAATAATCCCCAAAATATATGTTGCAAATCTACCTTTGCTTTAACAAGCAGTAGATAGGTAGATTACAACACCAATTTCCCCAACAAACAATTCACTGTATCTTGCCATGATTTGTAACAAAATAATAAAACTAATATTATGATGTCTTTTAATACGGGCAATTAAAAAGCTACATGCCCTACCTATGATTGAAGCACAACGCATATCTGCATAAGGTTCTTCCCCAGTAAGCAGCTCCCACATCACAATTCCATACGAATATACATCAATCTATGCATAAATAGATCCAATAGAAACAAATTAACAAAAGAAAAGATGGAATGGAATCTCTGAAACTTTATAACTGGACTTGGATGACAAAAGATTGTGCTAAGAAAGTACCTTTTCAGACACCATATTACTTTTTCCACTTAAAAGCTCTGGGGCCATCCATGGTAGAGTTCCACGAAGGCCACCCGACACCAATGTATGTTGTTTCACTTTCGATAAACCAAGGTCACCAATCTGATTTCAGAGTAAAAATGGCAAAGTTATAGATGAAGCAGAATGTGCTGGGTTTTACTTATGAGAGTGATTTGAATAGCTAAAAACTGAGCTATAGGCAACATTTGTTCCCCTCAAAAATTATCCAAGGTAAAATCTATGTGCTCTACTTTGAGGCAACCAGGGTTTCACTTGTTAGGTGATTGCATCAGGCAAACCACGCCCTTGGGGTTCATCCCTAAATTAAATTTCAAATAATATCATCAAATTTGAGAAATGAAAAGAATACATACCTTACAAACAGGACGATGTGGATCTCGCATATTGACTAATAAATTTTCACACTTGAGATCAAAATGAACTATGTTCTTTCCATGCAAATACTCCATTCCAAATGCAACATCCATGGCTATTATTAGTCGTTTGCGGCGGTCAATGGTTCTGTTTACAGAACACAATAAATAAAACTTGTCATGACATTTCAAAATCACTGATACAACACTGCAGCAAATAGCATTGAGTTTAACTATACCATAAATATCAGTCATACCTGTCTTTCTTTTGCAGAAATTGTTTAAGTGATCCATTCACCATGAATTCCGTCACTGTTGCTAAGCATCCATCTGGCCCATCTCGAACTACGCCATAAAATGAAACAATGTTGGGATGGTGTAAGTGGCTCATTATTAGAGCCTCTTTCCAGAAATCTGCAATCTGCAAATACAAGATATTAATATAAATCATTTTTTTTTAAGTTTTAGATGAAACAATGTTGGGATGGTCTAATTACGGTTTTGTAAAATTTTTCTTTAAGTTTTAGATGTACTTTACGGTCACATAAAACACCCAACGCTCTCCGGCATTTCAACTATCCTGCTTGTATTGTATGTAAGATATCTCTCTTAATCCCTCCATCATTTTACAGAAATGATCCTAAATATCTAAAGTCATCTCCTATCTTAACAATTGTCTCGTTATATCTAATATTACTAAACTTAAATTTCATATATACAATTTATTCAACTAAGCCGAAAACCTTTTACTTCTAATATTTTCTGCCAAGATTCTAGTTTAGTATTTACTTCTTCACGTGTTTCATCTACCAAAACAATATCATCTGCAAACAACATGCACCACGGTATTGTGTCTTGAATGTGTGTGCAGTGAATTCGTCCATAATTAGTGTAAAAAGATAGGGGCTTAGAGCTGATCGTTGATGTAACCCTATTTTTATTGGAAATGCGAGATTCCTTAAACCAAAGATCTCAAACGTCAATTTACTGTATGAAAATCAGATGTTATGTACTCATTGATGCTTACTTACAATTTAACATCCGTGAAAGCAACTTAATCTACTAACATTCTAAATATTCATTCCTTATTGGTTGTTTCATTAGGACTGGCTCATTCCCTTGCATACACCAATGAATATCCAATGTGATAAAGTTGATTCTGTGGTTTTGTTGACTGAGAAAGGGAAAGAAGTAACGATGGTATGTGACACTTGCTCAGGGACTAGGCCTTGAAAGGGTTTAGAAGATTAAGATCCCCTTTGCAACTGAGTTGCATGAGAGAGAAAGCATATTCCTTATGATGTTGTTGTTGATGCACTGCTTCTTAGCCTGCGACATCTGTAACAAAATTCTTTTCTCCCAACAAAATTGTACTGCATGATGTATCTATAACGAGTTTATTAACAAAAGAAAGACATTAATCATGGCAGTATTCCAAGGGAAAAGAATCTTCAAACATGGATTATTTCAGCAACCTTTAGTGCAAGAATCAACACTCCATACAAAAAGACATCAAAAACAAATGGTGTATCCTAACCGTATAATGGAGTGTCTCAATTGTACAAAGAGAACTAAAACTCAAATCGCCGGTACTACTAACTATACAAAATTTCAGCGTCAAACTTAGACAAGGATGGTCACTTGAAGCGAGTCAGTCCAGATGAATAAAACCAAGATATTCCATGCACTCATAGGCAATTGCCAATATGTTGAAACAAGGATTACACTGTTATTTTTTTCATGCACGATAAACTTCACAAAGCTATTTCTCAAGGCCAGTGTTTCAAGAACTAAACTAGATCAGTCAGTCCAACTGGTTAAGTTGGGTTGCTTGTCAATCTGGTTTGATTAAAATGGTAGAACACTAACAACTTCGACTGATCATAATTTTGACCAAATTAACAATAAAATCCGCAAGCCAAGGGGATGATCAATTCAACCCACTGGCCCAATTTTCAGGTATTGCTCAAGGATAGATTTCATAAATCCACTAAACAGGAATTGGACTTATATATCATTTCCGAATCAACCCAGAATTACTATAAAGCCATGCAGAAGAAGGTTGGCCCATGTCAGACCATGTCTACCTAATTTTTGGAACTAGCCCCATGACTTTGATCACCTCCCACTTGTCTACTTCCAAAATCAAGACTAGAGTAATTTCATCACTGAAGCAACACATGTTATTTCATTGAATAACTGTGATTCACATGCAATTTAAGTCTATATAGGCAGAGCATGTAGATTCTGTCTATGCCAGCCCTCAACCATGTCCCAATTTGGATCTTTGGGCAAAAAATTACGTCTTTCTCGTGCTGACTGAATCGGAATGGGATTCAAAATCATGCACTGAAACAGAATGAGATTATAAAACATGTTTATATGATCCTAAGGGATGATATTTTTTCATACTTATGAATGTACTAGGCAGTGGTTTTTGGTGCATAATGGCTTCACAGTGCTATTTCTTTAGGCAGGACAGAATTCACAATTAGTGTTAACTGTTAACCGTCACCCATTAGACAGTAATTGGTCATAACCTTACTTTAGTCCCAATAAAATTCCCAGCAATAGTGTGTGGCAACATTCTGACCATCTACAATTTCATATTAGATAAGCCCTGGGAAAGCCATCAGAAGGCCAAGGAAGCACCATTTCCAATCAACATAAAAATAAAAATTTCCCTGTTCTTCCTGTACACTACACAAACAGTAAAGATCCATAGAAAACTAGCAAAGGTAACTGAAAAAAAGCTATATAATATGATCACATATGCAAGATGTTAAGATAAATAAGTTTTATACTACCAGGCGTTCTCTCTCAGATGGCCTCCCAGCGAAGCAGCTAGCTTTTATTCTTTTTATAGCAACATCAGAACCTCTCCATTTTCCATAATAGACAAAGCCAAACGTGCCTGAACCCAGCTGCCTGATTTCTTCCAGGTCATCATTTTTTATAGTCTGAAGAATATCAAGCTCACAATAAAGATGTGATCTGGCAGATTAGAACAAAAAAAATGACGACTAGTGACCTGTAGCCCTTTTGATAAAGCTTCAGCTTCAGCAGTTGTGGGCTCAATTTTACAAAGTTTCTCATTTCCATTATTTTCTTCGGCATTCTGCACGAGAAAATTGTTATTATGAAACCAACAAGATATGACGAAGTTTGGATGCTGAAGGACAGATAAGAATTCTAACTAAATGGGACCTGTAATCCTTCAGCTGAATCTCCATCTTCAGCTGTCATTGGCACAATTTCACAAGGTTCCCCATCTTCACT
Source organism: Zingiber zerumbet (assembly GCA_037833815.1). NCBI lineage: Eukaryota > Viridiplantae > Streptophyta > Magnoliopsida > Zingiberales > Zingiberaceae > Zingiber > Zingiber zerumbet. The sequence goes on from JBBMJZ010378992.1 coordinate 9,732, forward strand.
ATTTACATTTTTGTCAGCCTGAATATCCATATTGGCATTCTGCAAATGAGTAAAAAGTAATAAGGCTGTCACAATAAAGCAGTCCACAAAATTCTCAAACACAAACTCACATCAGGTTTGTTTTCAAATACTGATTCTTTCTTTCCCTGAGTAGATGATACAACCAATTCAGAATTTGATTGGACCATAGCCACCACTTCCTCAGCACCTTCCAAAACTGCTTTTTTCACAGAAGCAATCAACTCAGGTAAAAATGTCAAGTTCTCCTCTGACATATCCCCATCTCCATGAGTAACATCATTCTCAACACCAAGATGTTTGATTATGCTTTCTTCCTTTTCAGAAAGCCGAAGCTCTTTCAAAGAAAATTCCAAATTCCGACTACTCTTTGGAGAAAAAGTAATATTTGCTTCAGGTTCATCTGAAATTGCAATATTTTTTCCTTCTGCAGCTTGCATTTGGAGAGCAGACCTGTGGGCCTCAGTCCCACCAGAAATGACTGGGTCTTTGTTAATTTGAAAAGAAGGCACAAGAGAATCTGCTTCAAGAGGAACTTTGGTATGTGTACCAGAAAAACCTGCTGTAAGGAGATCTCCATCCTGACAATTAATATTGGAGGGGTTTGTTATCATACCATCCTGATGGGCATAATCTGAGAAAGAAGATTCTTTGAGGGCAATCATTCGATGGGGTAGATTGTTATTCTGATTCAACATTGCATTTCTAATTTCACCCTCAACTGAAGCATTGGAAAATCTTGGACTTCCTCCCTCTTGCATATATCTTGTAAAACCTCTCTCCACCCCATTTGGGATCATTGAACTCGTGAGATCATGTGATGATGTTCCAGGGTGAGCAGGAACCTGTCTTTTTATCCATAAAGGTTGAATTGGACGCAGATTGTGTGTGCCTTGGAAGGGACCCTCAAATCCATACGCAGACAGCTGATTATGATACCGTGTTGCAGTATCTTCAGCTACTAGCATATTTGCATTTGGAACTGATCCTAACGTATGTTGAGGTAGAAAATTTTCATTTCCAGTAATTGCTCCATGCCGGATGTATGACTCATTCAGAGTGATGCAATTGGAAGGGAATGATTGCTCGTCATTAGTGTTTCCCTGTACAAATGGGATATTGATCATATTGCCGTCGAGATTGTGTTCACTTATCCTATTAATTCCATTTTGGTAGATCCGCATATCTTCGAGTCTGTGAGTATGAGAAAACTGGTTGTTGTGGGTGGCCCACCCATATTCATGATGGTGGGATTCATTTAGTGTTGGATGTTGTTCATTTACATACACACCATGGCCTACCTTAATGTCTCGGTTTGCCATGAATGAATCTCTGTCATTATAAAATTCAGCAGATGAATTCGGAAATCCCATGTATTCATTTGCCATGTTCTGTTGCTCCATGTATGATGGCCCATGCCTCCAGTGAGTGTCCTGAAAACGTGCATCCGGCATACCATGGTTCCTCTGGAAAGTCATGTGGCAATGCTCACAAACACCATTTACCTCAATCATATTATGAGAGTGACCCAAATTAGTAGGAAATCCAGATTTTTCTTGAACAACTGCTCCTGTGGGTATCCACCCAAAACTTTCTGCAGAGGATGGAGAATGATGATCATAGTGATGCATATGGTGCCCCCCTGTCTGACGAATATAATAATCATCTGGAATCCTATCACTGAACTCCCCAACTCCAAGGTGAAATCTGTCAGATGTTGGTGAAGAAGAGAATTCCTGTGGGTCATTAGCAACAAGTCGTCTTGGAGAGTATATCGCAGGGCTCCGAGGAGTATCCATTTCCCCATATCTCTGCTCATGGGAAGGGATGTTAAGTTGACGCAAGGTAACTTGATCGGGAATTTCCCCATCGATGCTAGGATGCCCAAAGTAATGCTCTGAGATATCAGGAGGTGAAGGGGATTGTGCATCGACGAGGCTGTTAATGGCATCAATGTACCTCTGCTCGCAGTCATCAGCATCATAGTTCATACTGATGGTGGTTGACTCTTGATCAAGATAGTGTGAGAAAAGGAAGATCCTCAGCCACGTTGGGCCATCACCTGCAGACATGAGCTTATCGTACTCCTCCATCATGTTCATTACATCCTCGTCATTCACAATTGACACCAACGCGTCGAGGTCCTCGTCTGGTTGCTGATACTTAATGATCGATACCCCATCAAAGAGCTCCCGCATTCGAGCCAAAAAGACCTCGTACGAGATGTCACGGGGAACAGTCACGATCCGGGTCTCTCCCCCAACATAGCGGAGCCGACCATCAAGCGGTCGCGGAAGGATGTTTCCCCCGAAGCTGCAAAGGAACTTAGAACGCGGAGAATCATCCACAGTTGCGCTCATTTCCATCTCAGGCTGCCAAAACTAGGAACCGGGAGGCAATGGAAGAGCAAGCGAAGGATTCAGGGCGATGGCTAGGAATCCGCCCTTGTCGTAGTTACTCCTCATGCAATCCTCCTCCAAAATGACTGCTTTCCCACTGAAGCGGAATTGCGTGCAAAATATAACATATTAAATAAATATCTCCAGAAATAAAAACGTTAATTTGCCGTAGTTCTTTCTCCTAAAAAAGAATTTTACTTGAAAAAAAAAAAAGACATTGAAGAAACCTAAATTGGACAAATAGACACAACATTAGGCAAGGAAAATCCCCTTTTTCTTCTAATCAGGCGAATGAAACAAAAACAGAGAGAGGGAAAAACCAACATCTCGTCAGGAGAAATGTATACCTAAGAAACGGATCGTTCTCTATCGGAGCTCGAAGCCTCCTGCTTCCACCTCGCCCTTCTCATATCAGACATGCGACGATGCCGCGAGAAAAGGAGACCCCGGATCGGGGAGAATCGAGGCAAGTTAGGGGAAAATACCAGCGAAATCGAGGCAAATCAGGGAACCAAACCAGGAATAGGTGGACAACCGGGGATTATTCCATAGCGAGGGAACCGCCACTCGCCACCGTGCGGATTGCGGAAGGCAGGCAAAGGGAGAGATGCGAGAGAGAGGGGAGGGAGGGAGGGAGAGGCTGCGCTGCCCTTGATGCCGCAGGGGCACCACGTGGCGAGGCGTCTCCTCCTGCTATTTATCGTCGCCTCCTGCGCTGTTGCGACCGAATTCTACGTGCCCTCGTTCGATTGCGAGCGATCGCCCGACGTCACGGTGGAGGCCACAGCGCGGCCCGCAACCATCGTCTGCTAGCGCACTTACAATTTTTTAAAATATCAATATTTATATTAATAATTATTTTTCCTGATCAACACGACGCAGCAATCGATTGCGTTCCTCCGTGTGCTTGCATACGCGTCTAGATAAGGCCACCAGGACCGCAACCGTGGTTAGCGGCTCGAGATACGATGCGCGTAACGACGAGGACACGTGGCCATAAGGAGGCCGCGAGAACGAGCCGGTGTGGACTAAGTCGTGCGCCAACTCGCGGTAATCGGAGACGCGTACGGAACAACACTGCACTAACGTAAAATTAATGCAAAAATGGATCGTAATTGGGCTGAAAATGGGCTGCTTTTATAGCCGGAAACTTCCTCGCCAAGGAACCTCACACGACAAAACTGTACACAACTTGACTTGACGATAAAGGCGAAGAAGTAAGAACCATTTTTTCTTCAGACTTGTGAAGAAATTTGATGTAATTACACTGTTCGATCAATAATTGCACATAAAAAATATAGCCATCTGCAATCTCCGTCATGGGCTCCAAGAAGAGAGTTCCGGGGCTGAGCCGGCTGCGGCGGTTGATCGAGAAGGTAAAATTCCTGCTGTCCTTCGACGCCACACGGTGGATGGTCTCCTCCTTCAAGAGATCGTCGCCGCCGCCGGCCGAGCTCGGATTCAAGACCCCGCCGAGCTTGCTCGACTGCTCCGACGACTACTACGACGCGAGGTCGTCGGCGTCGTTCGTGCTCTCGCGCACGTCGTCGAGCCTGCTGAGCTCGCCGGAGCTGCTGAGCGAGGCGTCGCCATCGTGGTCCCCCGGCGGCGGCTCGGGCGAGGACGTTGATTTGAGGGCGGAGCGGTTCATCGAGCGGTTCCACCGGCAGCTGCGGATGGAGAGGCAGGTCTCGCTGGAGCTGAGGTATCTGAGGGAGAACTCGGGGAAGAGCCTGGAGAGGTCCAACTACGATTGAATTAATTCGTAATTTGAGGGGATTAATCGACCTCTCTCTGAGACGTTATTTATCGAAGAAATTGTTGTTTGTGGATTGTGGATTTAGAGTTCTTGTTTTCCCATTCCAGTTTTGGCTTGCAGAAGGATTCATCCTGTATTTTTTATTTTATTTTATTTTATTTTGAAAAAAAAATCCCGTACGTCATTATTTGACATGATATGGGCTTAGTCTGTACCATCGGGTCTTGTTAGCCCAAATATGCATACGATTAAATAATGGGCTAGTCGGCCCATGGGCCGGAGTGGATCCTCGCCTGTTTTATTTTTCTACTTCTCGATGATTTCTGCACCATTTTAGATCGTATAAGCCGCATAAAATATGATTAAATGGAGAATGGGAACTCATGCAAAAGAACATCTAAAATGTTGATTGCTTTTATAATAAAAAGGGTCTTCCTTTTCTCTTTTGGCAAAAATTAAAAAGAGAGAGAGAGAGAGAGTCTGACATCTCATATAGTGGTGGACATCCCTATCTCAAGGTATAAAATCAGAAGAGAATCCATCGCCTTTCATGAGGTGCCCACATTGGTCCATCATTGAGACTCGATTCATGCCAAAAACTACAAAGATTGATGATTCAGCATGTGCCATGATGCGCCAAGCCTCCCCACTCGGCTGCCCAACGAGCATCGGATACCCCTTTCCAACACTCCCCCTTCTCTCTCTCTCTCTTTCTGTGATCTCCCCTTGCATGATGAGCGTGCATGAGGGGTAATGGCCAAGGATTGGATGTAGATTTGTGGCCAACAGGAGCAGGAGGAGCAAGCACTCCATTCCTCAACTGCTCTGGTTGTCTTCTTCCAGGCTTTTACTCCATGGTTGCCCCCACTCATCTGCCTGCCCTTTCAGCTCCACAGCTGGACATTGCACTGCAACACACATATCTGCAACGTTTCAAACTTTGTTCAAAATCTTTAGTGCCATGCTCTCTCCACAGTCCGATGCACCACAGAACACGACTGTTTCCCCATATTATTTTCATCTCCAAACTGTATATTCGGACGAACAATGAATCTGAACATCGTTTAATTGGCGCGGTGTGCATGATCGAGTTGTTCGGCAGGAGCAGTGAACTATTCCTAAGGATTATAATGATGTGGCAGATAAAAGTACTGGCCACCCCCTTCCAAAGTTAGCATTGATTTGTTTAGGTGTGAAGTGAGGGAGGGAGAAGATGAGCCCCATCATCTGTAGGCCACAAGAGGACAGCAGAATCTGTCCTCTCTCTGATGTGCAGTGCAATGGGACAATTTCCTTTGCCCTCCTCGCTTTAACAGCAGGCAATTTTCTTTCCAGTCATCAAATAATCAACACATCCATCATCCACATCATCATCCCCATCTCATGGACAAGATTGGGACGCTTGTTGCTCTCTCGAGGCTGTCGCATTTCATTTGCTACAATGTTTTATGATATTTTACGGCCTTTGAAGCTTTAATCTCTTCAATAATATACTTTAAAGTCTGTGTATCATCTTGAAAAGTGTATCTGTCATCTCTTGATCAGAAAGCTCAATATTCAGTTGCTTGATATACAAGATATGTATCTAAAATCCATTGCAAAATGATCATATGCCCGTGTCACTTTCATTTACTTGTTTGCCCAAACAAAAGCTAGTTGGCTACTAGGAAATGCTCTCTCTTTTCGCTGACAGTGAATATCTTTACATGTCAAGGAATCAAAAGCCTGACACCAAAGTCTGCATACATCCTTGTCATCAACTCTGAGCGATCTCCCTAAACCATTAGCCATTGCTTTTGCAATCAAACTAGCCAGGGCATGATCGTTCTAGCCGAGATTTAGAACGCAAGCTGATGGTGGAAATTGCAAAAGAATGCACGAGGGTTCCAATTAATTAATAAAAGCACTAGGGCAGCTCATGGTTTGAGAGGGCGAGACACCTTTCCACTCTTTGTCTTCACTTTGATAACCCAAAAGGAATTGGTACCGACAGATTTAACTATTCTTTTGTTCTAATAAAAGCTATAGTGCGTTAACACTTAGTTTTGTGGATGAAATGTAGTTTTATAGATAAAAAATTATGGGCATTGTTGGATACCTTGGTCTATTATTAATGACTTTTTCCCTTAGATATTGTAATATATTATAAAACTGAAACAATTTGACAACTCAAATTGAAGCAATGTATGTATTTGATATTTGGATGGCAAATTGTCTACTATTAACTTCTAAAGACAGACAGTTCTTATTTTATTTTATTTTCCTTTCATTTAGAAGTTGTTGATTCTTGAAAATTCAGGTTCAAAATTTGTGTTCATATATTTAAACGAACTAAAAATCACTAAATTATTTTACTAGAACTAGTATAAGGATCATTTTTAGTCGTTGAGGCAAAATTAAGGTTTGATATAAAGAGAAAGACATAACGGAAAGGGGAAAAAAAATGGAAAACATGTTGATTTATTTATTATTTTCTTTCTTTTCAACTCCACTTTTGCATCAAATAAAACAAATCCACGAGCTTAGTTATATTATTTTAGATCAAATTCTTCCATTTGTCTAATTTTTTATACTGAACAATGTGTTCTTAATCTTTTGGCAGGGAATTGTTTGTTTTTCCTCGGTTAAAGTAGCTTATTTTGTTGTATTCTCTTAGGCATGATCGTACTGAAAATTTTAAACAAAATTTTTCCATTTGTGGAATATATATATATATATGTAGAGAGAGAGAGAGAGAGAGAGAGTGTTTGTCTTCATATAAAATAATATTGAAA
>JBBMJZ010378997.1:0-16679 GCA_037833815.1 Zingiber zerumbet
TTTTTTGTTTTTTGTGTTTTTAAAAAAGGTGGGGTTTTGAAAGCAAGGGGGTTCACCCCCCCCCCCCCCCTCTCACGTGCGTAACAATCCTATAGTTACTTGCAAGTTCAACTTCTTGTTTATAAGACTTGATCATTTGCAAGGCTGGATCTTTAAAGCGCAATAAATAAACATAATAAAATCTGTGCAATCATTTATAAATATTACAAAATATTTGTTTCATCCTAAAGTTGAAATTGCATGCAAATTACATAAATCACTATGCACTAATTCAAACTTATTGGTTTTCCTTTTAATTTGTGGAAAAGACATTCTAGTTATTTTATTAAGTATACAAGTGTTGCATTTTTCACTATCATTTTGTGCACATTTAGTCAAAAGATCTAATTTAATTATATCATAGATTCTTTTATAATGAACATGATCTAATATAGAATATCATAAAATAGTTGAACACTCATTCAAGTAAACAAAAGATGCATTCTTATTGATAGGTATAACATTTAGCTTAAACATGTTATTATAAAGATAACCCTTGCCAACAAACATTCCACCCTTAGAAAGCACAAACTTATCAGCCTCAAGAACTAGTTTGAACCCAAACTTATTCAAAAGACTACCTAATACAAGATTTTTCCTAACTTCGAAAACAAATAACATATTAGTTAAAGTTACAACTTTTCTTGAAGTAAATTTTAGATTCATCTCCCTTACGCCCTTGATGGGTACTGTTGAGAAGTTCCCCATGTAACAACGGAGTTTGAATTTTCAATTTCCTTCAAGGACTTAAAGAAACCCTTATTCTTGCATATGTGTCGAGTGGCTCCCGAGTCAATCCACCAGGTGAATTCTTCATCAACCATATTAATTTTAGTGATCATGCTACAAGTACCTTCTCATCATTGCCTTTGTTGTAGAAGTTTGGAGCATTTTCATTCTTCTTGAGAAGACGACACTCATATTTGTAATGTCCCTCCTTCTTGCAATGATAGTGCTTGCCTTTCTTTTTCTTGATTTTGCCATTGTCCTTGCCATAGAAAGCCTTCTTCTTGAATTTACTATTTTGGCTTTCTTCTATGACATTCACCTTGGTGGTTGGCTTATTGCTTTATCATCCTCCTTTGATTGAGGGGTTTTCTGCTTTCTCAATTCTTCTTCAATATGAAGAGAATTAGCTAGACTTTCATGTGAGTTTTTTATGTTTGAGTAACATTCTTTCTATATCAGTGAATTGTTGCATGATGGGCCAATTATCCATCATTTTATAATTGAAGACTGTTGAGACAAGAAATTTCTTACTTGTGGAGGCTTAATTCTCCCATGTACCTTGGCTCAAGTTTTTCCTATAGCTACTTGGCAGTTCCTATCGTATGGTAGATGTCAAACAGGTTGTCCCCCATAACGTTAAGGATGTGACCTCTAGAGATTTCATCCTCCGTTTCCCACTTCTCTTTTGCACAGAGCTCATCCAATGTCTCCTCCTCCTCTCCGTCATGCGTTGGCTTTGGGGTGTTAAGCACATAAACCACCTTTAGGACAACAAAGAGGAAATTAACCCTCTTCTTCTAACGGATGAAGTTGCAGCCATCAAACCTGTCAAGCTTTACTATATTGGATGTTAGATCTTTCACAATATTAGCTATTTTGGGCGGTAGTATAAAGCCTTAAGATTGTTGGTATAGTACGAGACTAGTGCTGAAAAATAATATCAATCTTAAACTATAAATTGTGTTTCAAATATTATTCTTAAGACTTTATTTGATCGGTAAATTGTGTACCATAAAGATTAAATATCTTATATGATTAGATAAAGTTAATTATATATACTTTGTATTAGTAAGAAAATTCAGAAAACAAAAAAAAACCAAGGAAAAAAAATATATATTTATTTTTCATCTAACTTAGCCTCGCTTATAGATAGGCAAGTACGTCGAAAATGATCAAAAGTGATAAGACTTTTTCTAAAAATTATGACTTCTCTTTCCAGCTTCTTTTTTTTTATTTAAAATATCCAATAAAATAGAGGCAAAGTAGATCGATGGGAAATTTATCAGTCCATTATTAGTTTTTACATGTAAATAGATGAATGGTTCGATTCGGGTGTAATCCGTCCTGTTCTCCTTCTGCGCTGACTGACCATTAGATACTATTGGGTCGGATCTCGCATTGGATCCTCATTCGCGTTTCCTCCTATTAACGGAGACCAGACACAGCAATAAAAAGAATATCTTCTGTATTAATTGTGCGGACGAGAATAGGAACGGCTGTCCACAGGTAAATAAAGAAGATAACGGAGGTAAATAAAAAGAATATCTTCTGTATTAATGTCGAATTGCCTTGTCGGATTAAATATTCCAATTTCGGGTCCTATTTAGCGGGCCCCATTCAACCCGGGGGCCGCACCATCGGGCTCATCATCACGTCTTGCCCGCGATGATTGCCCGTTTTATGCGGTTACGATCTTCTATTCCTTGCTCCACCCGCTGCATATAATCTCGCCGGCGAGAGAGCGGTCGTCGAGTTGAGTCAAGGCTATCTCTGATCAGCGATTGCCGTCGCCGGGAGAGGAGATAGGAGAGGAAAAGAATCGATGGCTTCCGTTCGCCTCTTTCGCATGCTCTTCTGCTTCCTTCTCTCCGCTTCAGCAGCGGCGAGATTGGCGCCTTTGATAGAGGAGTTTCTCGGGCCGAGCAGGGTTGTTGACATCTTCGACACCTCCAACTATGGCAAGTTGCAGCTCAACAATGGATTGGCTCGCACCCCTCAAATGGGGTCCGTTTCTGAGATCCCTCTTTTTTTTGCATGGACTTCGTGTATCTCGTAGTCCAACGTGTTCTTGGTCTGGTCTGAGCCGAGTGTTACCTTTCCTTCTGAACCGTCTTTTTTTTTTTTTTTTTTTTGAATTAATTTTTATTGTTTATCCTTTCTACCTTATTTTCGGGTCAAAGGTAGATTTTTATTATGTTGGGACTTTGTAGTTTGTACAATGACGCGTTTGTATTGATTTGCCTTCCTTTGATTTATATGACGGACTGGAATTTGGTGATGCAGATGGAATAGTTGGAACTTCTTTGCTTGCAATATCGACGAGACGGTGATTAAGGAAACAGGTGCGGTAATTCTCACCATGTCCGTTTGTTCTCGCTTGATGGAACAGACATAATGCAGATTATGATATGCATATACAGCATATGTAGATTCCTGTAGTATTGCACATATAGCTATTTTTTCTTATTAAATGAAACAATAATAATGATCACCTATGCACCCACATCCTGTATCTGCGATGTACAGTGCGTCTGCCTGCATATGTTTTCTGAAAGCAGATTAGTCACTTTGCTCACTTGATGTTCATAGAATCTAATTAGGATCCCGAAGTTTTGTAATTGGTTTTTTGGCTATTAGTTTCAATTAAATTATTGATTTTTTGTTTGTTTTCTTCTACTTTCCTATTTACTTTCTCTATTTCCCACATTTCATTTCCATTTTAATACGATTGATATAAACCTACTCAGTCATCTTTTCCCTTAAAAGTGCCTGATCTGGGGAAAATTATCATATCCAAGTGTTGTGCCTTATCCAAAACATCTCAAATCTTATAGACAAAACCTCAGCCTTAAATTAAATGTATTGGTGAATCCCTAGTTAGATTAGTATTCAAATTGACACAAATATGTGCATATTTTAGCCAACTGGTTGAAGTTGACTGTTACAAATTGTTGATTGATTAATTGAGATAAAGATAGGTGGATTTACATGTAGCATACTGGGCGTTCCCTCCACTTAGCTTAAAAGAATAAGCTAACATAGTTTTAAATATATATATATATATATATATCTATATATAAAATAACATTCTTCACATTATTGCTCAATTGTAAACATGTATTGTTTGTACTGGTGATATACACATTTATCTCAGCTGGTTTTAAGCAAAACTGGCATTCCTTTTGGTTAGAAGAAAGGGTGGATTAAAGATAAGTGGATCTGGAAGCTTGAGATGCGGGTTTGTGATAAATAGCCAAAGGTGGTGCAATGGTTTTTGACACAGTGAGGGAATGAGTTAAATCACTTTGTGAAAATCAGTGGAGGAGGTGATTAAGCATGAAGGTTAGGAATTGATCATCACACAGAGCAGACCAGGTGCAAGAGTTTGATAACCCCTAATCATATGACTATTAATTAATACATATATAATATACTATATAACCTAGTTCTGAAGCTTGCTTAAGAGTTAAGCATAGTTGATATTCAGACTTTAGGCCTGCCTTGGTGTAGACTAACTAATGAAGCCTGGAAGGAAGCACTATGAAGTATGAAGCAAGGGCTCACTTACATAGCTTATGAAATTGAAACGCATGTTGTAAATTTAATCTAATTAATAGAAATCATAATTGTGTCTGAAAATCATAGATTGTGTGTAGAGTTTCTTGTAAGAGGAACGTCTTTAGTAATCAAGTTTGGGTGATTGAATCGCATATCTATTTGTTTGTGTGAATTTAGAAGTTATATGCTTAGTTTTTACCAAGGTCTAAAATCTCATTTGGGTCAGTCATTGATATCTAACTAGATGAAATCAACATCATGTAAGTATGAGATGGTGTCGATAAAAAATTCAAGAGGAAGAGAAAGAGTAAGAACAGGAATTAGAGGAGGATCGATGAAGAAGAAGAGGCAGGGAATGAGACATAATATTCACATTCAACATCATTCTTGGATAGAGTTCTGTAGTTTTCCTATAGAAATCAGATTCGGTAAAGATCTGTTTCCTGTCTGTCATAAACTACATGATGTAGTTATTGATAAGAGATACTTTTTGTTGAGTAAACTCCTTACTTCAACTTTGAAGTGTGCATTACTATTCTTTATGATTGTGCTCAACTTTCTTTTCAGATGAGATATTTTTTTAGATTTATGGAAACCATTACAGTATTTGATAAACAGTACAGTTACTAACTCTAAATTTTATTTTATTTTGGATTCATTTTCCAGCTGATGCTCTTGTTTCTACTGGACTGGCTGCATTAGGATACAACTATGTAAATATAGGTGAATCATGGGTTAATGTCTTCCCACTTGAATGTTCAAATTCATTAATCAGTTTTGCTTCTCTTGTTTTGGCATATTTTTGAACAGATGATTGCTGGTCCTCTTCATCACGAAATCAACAGGTTTGTTCTAAAGTGGTATTCCATCTCCAAGCATTGCACAAATACTGGGACTTACCATATGCTTGAAATTAACTTCTTAATTGGAATGGCATCAAAAGAATATGATGAGTTGGTAGATTTGCTTACCGGTTGAAGTTTGCTTTTGCTAAAGGATCAACTCTGATTAATTGAAATGGGATCAAAAGAATATGATGAGTTGGTAGATTTGCATACTGGTTGAATTTTTCTGCTGCTATGGGATCAACTCTGATTAGTATTTTCATACATGAATTAGTATGTCTTAATACTGAGTTACTGACACAGAGAAGTTCTAGCTGCATCTTTTCAGAATGTTAAAGTTGATAATTTGGAAAAGTGAATTATTTTTCTATTATTGTATCCTTGAAAATTGAGGGCATATGGTTCAATTCTTTTAAGCATTCTCTGATCCAATTTATCATTATTTAGATTTGTTTTCTATATTTTTAACTAGGAATAGTATGTGGTAGTCCTGTTGACTCCAGATAATCCAGTGGCATAGTTGTGTTAGTAACCAGAGTTGTAAGTCAGGATCAGATTACATTTAGAATAGTTAGGCTCAGAGTCTGCTCTTGTAGCCAACTCTCAAAAGTCAGGAGTCTTGTATGTTAAAGAGTCGCTTTTCTCAATTTTGTATTTAACAAAATTGAATACACCACTATCTTTTGTCTGCTAATGAGGAACCTCATGTTATTGTTTACATGTAAAGTAGTATGTAGTATACTTCCTGATATGGTTCTGGGCAAGATTCACTCATATGATGCAATGAATTGACAATCTAATTCTGTTCAGTCCTGAGAGTAGGTTCTCTAAAACTGCTCTTTGTTTGAAAATTTCTCTCTTAGCAGGTGTCATTTCCTTTGATTTAATTTCTTATACAGATCCTAACATTACTTCGTCAAATTTAGTAAATAGGCAGTGTAGCAATATTGATGCAACATGTTATGCTATATTGACAGTAAAGAGTACTAGCCTTGTGATATGGTCCCGATTATAGGATCGAGTCACAAGTCGAGATCTGGATCCGTACTTGGTCATGCAACATGTAAGGGTGAAAGGGAGGAGGAAAAGACTTGTCCTAGACAGAGTCTAAATCACTCAAGGGGGAAGACTCGTCCTAGACAGAGTCTCAATTACTCAATTTTTCTTCCCCTCTTTATTAATAATAGCACTCCTTATATAAGGAGTCGAACATGACAAGATTAGGAAAGACCGACCATAAAGGAAAAAAGGAATTAAAAATAGAAAAGTTAATTAGGTCATTATTTATTTTTTTACTATAGTATTAATTAAATTATGTCATTATTTATTTTCTACTAATTAGGCAATAGCTAATTTATTTCTAATAGCTAATTAAGTAGTGATTAATTTGCTTCCAACTATAGCAATGTTCAACAAAGACGTTCATCTCAACGTCCACATCATAGTTATGAAATCATTATTACTATTTCGTAACTGTTATAATATGTATAACAATTATAATTTCATAATTACTATAATGATTTAAGATTTTAGGGAGATAATAATAAGAACAATATACTAAATGACAGTTGGTAATTATATACGAGTTGTCAGTTTAGTGAAGGTGCTTTTAATAAAAATTAAAGTAGGTCGCAGTCTTTTTATGAATTGAAAAAATTATGCACTCTTTTAATTTCTTTTTTTTTTAAATAGAAATTACCAAACCATGTGTCTAAAGTTTTAAAATATTCAAATCACTTAATTAAGTTTCAAAATTATTAAATTAGGTACTCATACTCATTTTACCCCTCTTTAGTGTTCTTAATGATTGGGGTTACTGTTCATCGATACAGTAAAATACTGAATCGATTGCTACACTGTAATAATTAATTATTAATTATGTTTCTTTAAATGACCAATTTATGTTTTAAAAAAATCAATATTTTCAATATAACGTGTTAAATTGATGCTTAGAGCATGAATATAATCTAAAGAATTAGGTGAATATATAAAATCTAGATTTATGTCATTCTGAGTTTTCTAGGTCTATTAATCGATTTTGACTATCAGTCAATTTTGTTAATAAACCTAGAGAACTTATAATGATATAAATTTTGTCTAATTCTCTTAATTATATCATACCCTTGACTATAGCGATTAATTTAGTTTTTAAGATGATTGATTTTTTCCGAAATGCTCATGGCCTAGAGAGCTCGCTCGGAATGATAAAAAAAGGCAAAATGAATATGGGTATCTAATTTGATAATTTTAAAACTTAGTTAGGTGATTTGGATAATTTTAAAAATTACTGTATCAAATGTTGATTACGTTCGTCCAAGAAATTTCTCACAGCCACAGGAGGTAAATTAGTTTTTTTTTTCCAAAGGTGTGCGTCCGATGAGAAGGGAAAAAAAAACAAACAGAGGGAAGAGTTTTTTTAAGTTACGATCAATGTGAAGCAATGGCATACCTTCATCGGCGCCGAGTTGCACTCCTGCATGCCTCAGAACTCTAACAGAGCAACAAGACCAGCAGCGCTAACCGCTCTGCCGCCGCCGCAGCCGCCACCAAACCAAAACAACCACTCTCTCCTATTTTAATCACCTATCGAGTACATTCCCTACACTACATATACACAGACGCATCCCCGAGGTTGATGGTAAAGTCCACCAGGTAAACAGAAAGAGCCGTCAAGATTGCTCCTCTGGCATTGATTACACCTCCGAGCCATCGTCCTCGACCTCCCATCGTATCAAGTTCTGACCTTTCCCATGACCTCGACATCTTCTTTGGCCGGCGGCTCTTCCTCTCAGAGATGTGCGCTGCGCCCGTCTCATGCTCTGCGGTCAAAGTTTGGAGCGGTGAATCCTGTCATAGTTCGATTTCTCAAGCCGGCGCACGAAGGTGACGCGGCGGGGAAACGCGAGGAGGCTTGCGATGCCTCCGCGCGCAAACCGCCAAGTCTGGTCATGCAGAGTGCGTGTGGGATTAATGCGGCAATGGAGGGGAAAGCGATCTTCCATAGCAAGGGAAGGAAGGTCGGATGCTGTCTTGAAAGGCAGCAGAATGAGGCAATGCCTACCTTGAACGGAAAAGGTGCCTGCCTAAACAAATGCCCTTCAGGTGAATGACGTTATGCCCAAATGAAGATATATCCATTATTCATGTGTTTTGGAGTCTTTTAAACCTTCAAAAAAGAGGTTTTTGAAGTAAAGAGGGTAGACTTTTTGTATCTTTCCTATGTCTTTCCTTCTATTTTTTTCCAGCTAAAATTTGCAATTAATGTACTTCATTAACTCTACCATTGGCGCAAAAGGTGTATCGTTAACCCTAAGCAGCCTACTATCGCCGGTCCCATGGTAAGATAAAAGAAGATAAATCACGGGGGCATTTTACCCTATGCACATAGGGGAGATCAGACACCCAACGAGGCATTTTGCATCCCGTAGGAATTGACCCCAAGACCAACTTCACCATTGATCAATATAGTTTTTGCATTTAATTGAATAAATTAGCACAGCTACTAGAAAATTATATATTGGTCTTTTATTGGTTTTATCTTGTTTTTGACTTCAATATTGATAGCAACCTTGTAATTTGTTTACTTTTTCTAATAATCTATTTTTGTAACTTGTTTTGGTGTAGAAATGGAGATAGTGAAGGAAAAGTTTTCAAAGCTACTTTTGGGTGAAGACATGTCTGGTGGTGGTAAAGGAGTGTCATCAGCTCTTGCTCTGTCCAATGCCATCACAAATCTTGCTGGTATCTTTCATGTATCTGATTTCTTGATGTTTCCTTTGAGATTCCATTTTCAAAGCTAAAGCAACACTTTCACTAGTTTCACAAAGTTGCCATGCAAATTTTTCGTATGGTGCATTGTTACTTAGATGCTGTTCATGTAACTCTTAGAGAGAATGCTTACTCATTGTTTGATTGTGCTTCACAAATTGTAACCAATTACAATTTCATTGCTAAAGCAACACTTGCAGTAGTTTCACAAAGTTGTCATGCAAATTTTTTGTTGGATGTATTGGTACTTAGCTGCTGTCCATGTAACTTGTGGATTGAGTTTATTCATTGTTTGGTTGTGCTTCACAAATTGTAACCAATTAAAATTTCGTCGCTAAGTTTACCTATAGCAGTTGGATGAAATTATTTTAGTTTTGATAGATTGACAGGCTTTTTCTGTGCCAAGATGCAAATTATCACATGCCTGGTTCTGTTAAATTTATAATTCCTTCAACTAATGAATTTTCATACATGAAAATGATCTCCTTAGGTCTATGGGAGATAAAACTTAAATTGATCATAATTATTTGTTTCTTGCTTAATGCAGCCTCTGTATTTAGTGAACAGCGGCGTCTAGAACCTATGCCAACTGAAAGAAAAGTTAGATGGAGAAAACAAATTGACTGGATACTATCTGTCGCCGATCATATTGTAGACTTCATTCCTTCACAACAAAAAACTGATCATGGATCCAACATGGAGGTCAGCTTAGTAGTGATATTTTAGCATTTGATTATTATTATTAGTAGCAGTAGTGGTGGTGGTGGTGAGTCTGCTTGATACGGAGTAACAATTGCTACGGATTTGCATGCACCTTAAAGTCCACTTTTCTTTTACAGGTTATGGTGATAGTGCAACGCAGAGATCTTCAAATGGCTATCCCTGCATTGAGAAAGCTCGATGCATTGCTTCTTGTAAGATCACCTTCTCATTTTCTTGTAAATAACTCAGCACCAAGTTCTCGTTTTATTTCGTACATATTGATATTGGTTTATATCTCATGTCAGGACTATCTTGACAACTTCAAAGATCATAATGAGTTTTGGTATGTATCTAAGGATGCTAATGAATCTGAGAAGGAAAATTCAAACAGAAATGATGGCAAATGGTGGCTTCCGATCGTGAAAGTCCATCCAAATGGGCTATCTGAAGTTTCCCAAAAATGGCTTCAATTTCAGAAAGATTATGTTAATCAGGTTCTCAAGGCAGCTATGGCTATAAACTCCCAGGTTCTAATGGAAATGGAAATCCCTGGAGCTTACCTAGAATCCCTGCCAAAGGTAAGGCATTATTTTCTTCTCCATATTAGATAATTTCAGTTCGATATTTGTTCATTAGTATGTTTGCCATGTTAATATTGATCTCCTCACATATTCAGAGACCATATTGAATTTTCGTCTGTGACATCTGTTCATCTTTAGGATCTTAGTTGTTCTTGTCTTTCTAGTATTGAGTAAATTTGTTCGTATGGAAGAGTTCTCTCAAATGTTCTTTATTGCGCTTCATAATCTTTAACATTTAAAATATATTAGAGCATATTATTCAAATTTGTATTTCCCTTATCTGTACAAAATCTTGAATAAATGATATGTGTATAGCCATGGTATTTTTTACATCACCAAGTTCAGTTTACCACAATGATTGAGATGGTTTCGGTTATAATGCAATACTTATATAGGATGATAAAATTAGAATGATTAGTAGCATAAAAAGAGCATGATTTCAGTATCTTTACTGATATGTGAAACGAGAAAAAGGGAAATAAAAGAAATACAATTCCGAGGCAACTCTTTTGCGAAATTAACCTCTCTATGCAAAGTTGTATGATATTCCAAGTAAGCATATTCCAGGTTTTGATTTAAATAGTAGATTGCAGTCGAATAAATGTCTCCAAATGCTGCAGAATGGGAAATCTTGCCTTGGTGATGCAATTTACAGGAGCATAACTGATGAGGTCTTTGACCTTGAACAATTCCTCAAATCAATGGACCTGTCGACCGAATACAAGATCCTTGATCTCGTAAATCGAATTGAGGCATCGATTGTCATTTGGAAGCGGAAGTTGCAGAACAAGGAGAACAAAACATCATGGGCTTCACCAATCAGCTTGCAGAAGAGGGAGCAGTTTGAGGAACGAGCCGAGACCATTTTACTCCTTATCAAGCAGCGGTTTCCTGGCCTTCCTCAATCAGTTCTTGACACGAGCAAAATACAGTACTGCAAAGTGAGTAAGCAGAATTCTGTTCAAAATCAAACCTTTCTTTTATCTTAGCAAAGAATGAAGTTGATAAAAATGCATGTAGGCTCTTTGATAATTATTTCAATTTTTGTTCAGGATGTTGGGCAGTCCATCTTGGAAAGCTACTCGAGAGTTTTAGAGAGTTTGGCTTTCACTGTGATGTCACAAATCGAAGATGTCCTTGATGCTGCTTCAGAGATAGAAAAGAAGAATGAAAGAATCTGTAGAGGCATTTCAAACGTAAATGACACGAAGAAGAGGACACTTCCTGATGCTGCAAAAGCAAAGAATTTAGCGTACTTTGATAAGCTTGAAAGTCTATGAGGTATAAGAAACCCCACACCATGCTCCACAGCTCGCGACTGAAGACTTCCAAGAAGCATAGGAAAAGAAGGAAGCTGACACAAGCTAGGAAAAGAGAGAACGCTGAACAGCTCTTGCTAGCTGCTGTCTAAGGAACAAACACAAGGAAGACAACCAAGATTCTGCCTCCCTTCCTTCTTGAGTTCCTCCTCATTTGCTGCTCATTCCTTGTCATTTTTGGGTGAGCCATGCATGAGCATAGAAATGATTATAAACTCAAGTGGCGTGCAACTAAATCAATCTCAGGCGTTTCTGATGAGATTTTCAGTAAACCTCTGAATATGTCTAGTAAACTAGATCAGTGACTATGCAAAAGTCTTGATAATTATTATTTTTATTTTTTGACACATCGAAAAGGGACAAGTCAGTTAAAAATAGATGTGTTTTATTGAACTGAATCAAGGATGATAGGTATCATACAAGCAAGTGTAAACATGCACCCGAAAGCAAGAGTTTTTAACATGCCGGGAATGTGATTAAATATGTTCTTGGAAATGATAGGTTTTTATTTTTCATTTCTCCAAAAAAAAAAAAATTGAATTTGAAGATTGAAAAGAACAACAAAATAAGTACTTATAATTTACTTTTTGGCATTTGTGAATTTGTAAGAGGAAATTCGTTAATGTTATTTTTTGGGAAAATGAAATCTAAAAATAGAAAAAATTTCATGAAGAAAGTGTTATCATATTTGCAAGATCATGAAATATATTCATCTATATGAAATTGAATGACATGATGAAGATAGCCATTAAATAAGGGAATATAGCCATCTTCAAGTCATATCATAACACCTATGACAGATCATTAAATTCCAAGTATAAGAAAACAATCTTATAGAGGATTAATTTGAACAATCGACAAAAAATTAAGAATCTTTGTTTATCATGTTTGATCATATCAAGAGTAGAGATTACCTACAAATAGTTAACAATTTTTTGTAGGGCTAGACGACTATATCTTACATCGAAAACTTAACCACAGGAAAAAGGTAGAGCAACAACAATTAAACCTGAAAGCTTTCTAGGATAGCCTAGAGAGCTAGAAAACTCGAAGACTAGATAGGCGTCGCTTACTCATTCAATTACTGTGTAAGAAAAATGCCTAGCTTAGACCGGGATGATAAGCTTGCCTCTGGTGGAAGTCGTATCCCTTTAGACGATAGAGTAGACCTAACACAAACTAATCCCCATATCCTTGATCAACTTACTACCAAGCCACTTTCAAGTGAGTAACCAAAAGTACTCATCCTAGTGGCTCAATGGGCATATCTTCAGAGATAACAAACTTGGAAAATTTTCAATCTGTTCAAAAGACATGCCAACAAGTCTTCTTGCTCTTGATACACTAACCATTCTTGTAACCTTATTTTGTAGGACTGCACAATGATGCATGAACACTGGACCGCGACCAGAAAATATTGCAAAGTAATCTGAAATGCACAAACATCATGTGTTGAATCCAATCCAACAATGCACAGGCATCAGAGAGTTGTTGGATGAACCACAAACAGATGGAAGAGAGTTCAGAGTGGACTACAGAAACTCCTTGCATGCAAAATCTAAGTTCCAGCTCATCTATTTACATTCCACATGATGTAATTCGGCCGTTTAGCTTAGTGCAAAACATCTACCTCAAAATTAGTTGTATTTACATCTTTTGGTAACAAAATGGAGGCTTAGCTATCATACAATTTAAATAAATCTTTGTTATCGATCTTCATTTGCTAAGATTAGACTAGCTTCCTCTAGATAGTCATCTGGACCATCTTCTTCGTCCGAGGAAAGAAGGGAAGAACCCATCCAAGCTTTGAAGCCTTCATTAACACGCCTTTCCATATCAGGAGTCACTTTGGTTGAGGGTTCCAACATCTCCAGCCCGAGATTGTGACTAGCATAGTCACCCTCGTCGAGTATGACAGCTGCTTTTCTTCTCAAGATGTAGGCAGTGCCACCGTATAATATGACCAAACCCCAAGAAGCAATCTCGTAGGACCAAAAGAGCGGCATTGAGCAGCTATTGCCCATTGTCAGTAGGCTTGACCCGAGGAAAAGAGCCATGAGACCAAAGATAAGAGCAAACACAATGTTGAGAAGGGAAAGACAGCGGACTCCACCTGAAAAAAGTGAAATCGCTTATAAGAGAATACAACACAAAATAAAAAAGGAACCAAGATGAGATAGAAAATGCCTGTGTTGCTAACAATATAACAATCAAAAGCACCAATTGTCCAATAAAGACCTTAAATGGTTGGATGTGCAAGTAAATATAAAACTGTGAAAAATAAATAATTGTGAATGTTAAAGCATAGGCATGAAAACCAGAAATTTAATTTTGTTAATATTTTTCATTATTTAAGTAGCAAATAAATAATTCAAGTTCTTTGTCAGATTTAACATTGAGTTTGCTGTTCACTTGAGCTCAAGCATAATTCAGTGCATACTTCAACTTGAGAATAAAAAATCATTCTCAATATGGATTTGCAATATGAAAAGCATAGACTTGGTTCCTGTTGTGACAGGGAAAACTATTAGTCTTATATTCACATAGTTCCCATGGTCTATGTTTAACTATGCATTGCAAATTATAAATATGTTATTTACAACTAGGTCATCAAAATTCTCCCTCAATTTCACTCAAAGATATTAGGAAAACCCAATTTGCTATAGATATACTCAATCCAATACCTCCTTGGTACCTCTTAGAGTCTTGGTTCATAAATCTGCCAACTAATATTGTAGCTAACTGATGAAGTGGCAATTTGATAGGATTGCACCCTCCCTTTGAGAAAGTGACTCACCTCATTCAATATTATATTGAAGCTATATACATGGTAGCTTAGTTGTCACAATACTAATTATCGGCTCTCTATAAGCATATCCCAACTCAACATTAATTATTTAAGCCGAATAAACACACATATAGGTTATAACCCTGTATTCTGCATTTGAACTAAATCTAGTTATAACAATTTCCTTCTTGTTCATTGAGGAAATCAAATTGCCTGTTACAAGAATGTAATGCCTAGTATGGGTCTTCTATTTGTGGGTTAACCTATTCGGTCATATTCAATGCACCCCACAATATGAAGGCAACCTTGATCCCGATACATAAGATCTTTCTTCACTCTAGGTGCCTAGAGTTCATATTCAATGCACCCCACAATCATGGTTGTTGGCAGGCAGTGATCAGCCGCAAATCGGCGAGTGACCGCAAAATCGCAGCCAGGCCTTGATTGGCCAAAAATCGCAACCACAATTTCTCCACAATTTTGCAGTCGATCACAGACACCTGGACGTGGCCATGATTCATAGTCAAGAGACCATGATTGGTTGTGAAATCACGGCCAGACAATGACCGACGGCAGCAAAATTGCATCCATAGACACAACCAACCATGAAAATGCAATCAAGCTGCGGTGGTTATAATTTCGCAGCCAATCGCAACTGCCTAGACCCAACCGGCCACGAAATCGTGGCCGCCAATAGGCAGTGACTGGCTGCAAAATTGCAGCTAGGCCACAACCAGCCATGAAATTGCAGCCACTTGGCTGCGCTTTTGCAGCCAATCACAGTTGCTTGGACCTGGCCACGATTTCATAGAGGAAGTTGCAACCAGCTGCGAAATCACAACTAGGCCATGACCAATGGCTGTGAAATCTCAGCCAAACCATGACCAACTGTGAAATCACAATAGCTTGGTAGCAATTTCGCAGCAGGTCACAGCCACCAACAACGACATCATGCTAGGTCGTAGAGACTGCAATTTCTTTGTTTTTATATCAAAAAAGGAAAAAGAGCATTTTAGGAAATAAGTATGCTCTTTGATAAATATGAAAGTTAATTGCACCTTTTACTTATTTTTTAAAGTTGAGTGCGTCATATGGAGAAGTTATACATCTGAAACATAATGTTTCATCTAAAGTAGAGAAGAATTTTGTACTTGGGTAATCACAATTTCTTGGTTGCTTGATTGATTTTTTTTTTTTCCTTTCTGAGTTTTGAATGGTCTTGTTAGATTGTGAGATTTGCATTGTTTGCATGATCGTATGTCTTCCTTTACTTGTAAAATGCACTATATCAATTTGTGTTACCTGTGCAAACAATTTTTCTTGTATGTATTTAGTTTGTGAAAAGTATTCCTCATATTTGAAGCTAATTTACCAAAAACAGTATAAGGAACACACACGAGAATTGGAATTGTTGTTCTCAAGTTTACACTTGCATCCAAACATTATAGATTCCTCTTTGTGAAACTGATTCAAATCAAATTCGCATCAAGATGCCAGTGAAAGAAAACTACTCACCCCTTCTGGAAGCACAGAAGTTATTCTCAACTATCTTGAGACATGGATGACTTCTTGGTGCAGCATAAGCCACAACCATTCCTACAAAATAACAAAAACACAATAATGCATAAACTAGGTCTGACAAAAGACAGAAAAGCAGATATTTTCAAAATCATAACAAGCTTATGAAATGAAAATAAGTCAAAAGGAACTACAAACTTTGAGATGAAACATGTCAAAAATAAGTATGCATGAGCAATTCACATCCAAAACATTTTGTTCTTTACCATACAGGTTCATTAATATAGTAAGCAAAAAATTAAGGCAAATATGATTTGCTAACATACAAAAGTTTTTGAGACTTTTATATATTGTACTGAATGAGTATACCTGAGTATAAGATCAAAAGGATATATAACTAAAAAAAAGAAATTCAGGCACTTTACTAAGATGAAACAAGCCTCACTAGAAAGTTTAGACAACAGTGCATCAATTTTCAATGGGAAGTATATATAAAGTGGCATGTGAGAATACAATTTTGTGCATGCTAAGCCTCATACTCGTTTTAAAAATTAGCTACATTCTCAATGTTATAAAATTAAAAAACAAAAAACAAAATGATTATGACCAATGGTCTATACAACCAGTAGCCATACGGCAATTATATTTAGCATTCATAACCTTAATAAAAATAAATATGTTATGCAGTTAGTTACAAACATACATTTACAATCAACTACTGTGAATGATGTCAACATTTAAAAAAAAATATTTCCATGTTAGAGTACAATCTAACTCGAGCACATGAGCAGAAGATGAGAGTTGCAGAGATGAGGATGTTAAGGTGGATGTG
>JBBMJZ010379008.1:0-16676 GCA_037833815.1 Zingiber zerumbet
TTTAAGAAACAATTATCTATAAGGTAAATCCAAAATTAGTATTTTGATTTAAAGAGTTAAATAAAGATATCTAAAAATCATAAATGTTATTCTTCTTACAAATTCATAATACTAATATATAAAAAGGGGAAAAGATAACTAACATGTAGTAGAAGACAACGTATATCTCTAGATTGATCACAGTGAAAAGTTTCATCTTAGGTAGGAATTTAAATGTTGCAGGTGCTTTGGGGTTTTGTTGAATGATTGCAATTTCTAGAACAGTGTCCAAAGTTTTGGAGCTGCTGGAACATTGATTTACAAAAAATCAAAGTGCAAACTTCATTTACAAGGATGGTTTGTACTACAGGAAGCTTGGAGCGCTGAACCAAATAAATAACATACCTCGCTTGACCGTTGCAATAAGAGATGGCGAGGAGGAAGGTTGTGTTTCGTCGGTTAGGACTTTGGAGGGGAGGGTCGTTTGTCTTTGTCGAGTTCCTGTACTGTGCTGCAACGAATGAAACACATTCAGTTGTTGAATTGGGATGCACCATGGTGTTTAGG
This sequence comes from Zingiber zerumbet, assembly GCA_037833815.1. Classification (NCBI taxonomy): domain Eukaryota; kingdom Viridiplantae; phylum Streptophyta; class Magnoliopsida; order Zingiberales; family Zingiberaceae; genus Zingiber; species Zingiber zerumbet. The sequence goes on from JBBMJZ010379008.1 coordinate 547, forward strand.
TTTAGGTTTGACGAAAAAGATGCACCGACCGTCAACGTTGGTTTGGACGCATGTTAGGAAGAGAAATCGACTATCGCACAGTGCTGCAACGTTGGAAACACGTTGAGTTGCTGCACCGTGTGTTTGAAGAAGAAGATAAACTGTGTTGTGTTTAGGTTTAAGTTTGATGAAGAAGATGCACTGTCGTCGGTCGTCGGTCGTCGGTGTTAGTTCGGACGCACTTCGAGAAGACAAATCACGTGGTTCGGATGCATGCGACAGCTAGGGTGCAAAAGAAAGATAGTTACGAGGGAGAGGTGAAGGGTCAAATCAATATCTCATACGTGATTTAATCATTTTTAGAAGTTATGTATATGAAATGTGCATTTTCTAAACTTATATACTTGGTGGAGTAAAATGCTTTTGTTAACATGTGGCAAAGGCTCAATATAAATTGATACTATTGTTCTTTAATTTATTTATTAAATAAAATTAAAATACAATTTTATATTCAAAAAATTAAAATTTAAAATATTTATTCAATTTAATATTTAACTTTTGGGGGATTTGATAATAAAAAAAATAAGACGTGTGATTTGATTATTTAATAATTTAGCGTGGTTATATATATTTTTTAAAAAGTCTAAATATATTTGTTTTTACATTTTTACCCTGAGTGACATTAGAATTTCCTGCCCTTTTCTAGATAGTTCCACAAAACTGTCCCGATCCAACGGCTGAGATGGTTCCGAACCTTCTCGAGCTCCAATGAAACGCAAGCCTTTCTCTCGTAAAACCCCATCCGCCTCACCTTCCTATCTGTCTATCTGAATCGCCTGCAGAAACTCTCCCGAGAGACCTAGCCCTATCCGCTCGAATCCCATCGGTACGTAATCTCCAAGCTCCTGTATTAACGCTTGAGCTGGTCAAGTTCTGGATTTTTGGTTGAGATCCTTTACCTAAAACTTTGTTGAAAAAAAAAATCATTTTGTTTTGCCGTTTCAGTTTGTGCAGGAAGCTTAAACTTGGCTCAGCAGGAAGTTTGTCTGCACTTTACCTTATTTATTAATTATTTAGTGTTGTGCTGTTTCTACTGCTTAAATTTGGATCTAGACATTTGTGGCATGGTTTATCATGCTTCTGTCTGTTTAGATAGTTTGTTGTGGGAAATTTGAATATGCTGCTGTTGGGTTGCTGCTACATTACCAGATGTCCTTTGTTAATCAAAAACTGTATAAAATAAATGTTCGCAGATCATTCCTGGACCTCTAGATGTTGTTGTAAACCTGAATTTATATATTTGTGGATGGCCCTTTAAGCTCTAGATGTGAATCTTAGATTTTCTGTTTTGTTTTATTTTAATTTATTCTATTTTTGAGATAGTTTGATGTTATGTTTCTCATCAGCAGGCAATGGCTTCCACTTTCTATGCAATGTCTACTTTTGGTGCTGTTGCTTCTCCAGGAAACTTTGGAACGGACAAGAAGTTAGCTTCTAGGCAGAAGCTTTCTTCTCTTGCTTCTATAACACCTGGTTTACTTATCAGCGACAGGAGGCACAGCTTCAGTTCTCTGAGAAGTCGCAACTCTAAGATTAATGCTATGGCCAAGGAGTTATACTTCAATAAAGATGGATCAGCAATTAAAAAGCTACAGGTATGTTACGTAAATTGTAAACATTTCCCAGTATGTATCTCATTGACTACTAGATGTTTTTTTTGTTTCTAATACTCCATTAATGGTGCCATCAGACTGGTGTAAACAAGCTAGCAGATCTTGTTGGGGTTACTCTTGGCCCAAAGGGCAGGAATGTTGTCTTGGAAAGCAAGTATGGATCACCTAAGATTGTCAATGATGGTGTTACAGTAGCAAAAGAGGTGGGCAAATCCTTCACCTGATGCCTATGATATCATGATATTCTCCATATTTTGTCTGATATAGTTATTTTTAACTCATTACATCCCTATGTTATGAATGATTGACTGCTCTGTGTGCCATTTATGGGAGTTTTGTGGTTGGTTTTTTCTTTTTGTAAAAGTATAATGTGCTAATATCACGATCATGCTAGTTAAGGTGAAGTTGCTTATACTAGTTGAACATTTTATATTTTGTAACACAACAATCTCTCTTTACTCACTTCTTTTAACTTGTCCTTAGGCAAACAAGCCTAGCAGCAAGTTTATATTCATTATTTGGAGAAGTGGAAGTTTCATTGTCTTCTACTTAAATGTTTGTTCTAGTAGCTAAATGTTTGCTCTAGTAGTTCTATATTTTCTTGCTAAACTTATATGATTCTTCACAAAGTTACAAATTTTATATTGTCAAATCATGCAGTCTCAAACCAGCAAGAGAAAGGTATAATATTGGATGGCATACTATACAACACTGCCTGCTTTGTGTGAATAATGTACCTCCTGATACAAGTTCATTTTGGATGTTTGTCTTTCATTGGATTGATACATGTGCATTGGCAGCATGGTCTGCTGCAATTTTATTTTGTTCTTCTTGGATGATTCGAGTATTATTATTATTATTGGTATTTTTTTTTTGGTATTTTTTGGTTTTTTTTATATTTAGGGTATTTTTGGTAATTTTGATCTTTTGTATTTTTTTTTAATTTTGAGTCTGTTTAGGGATTTTAAGATTTTATTTTTTTTAATTTTCTATTAGGATTTTTTTTTTTTTTATTTCTTTGCATCTTAGGAATTAGGGTATATATGTTAAGATTTCTTTTCTTTCTTTACATTTTAGAAATTGGGGTTTAGAATTTTTTTTTCTTTTCTTTGCGTCAGTTTGGAGCCTATATAAACAATTGTTTCAGTTGTAAGGGAGGTTTTTTGAGATTAATAATATTTATCAATAGTATTGTTTATTTTCCTATTTCTTGGTACTTCTTTTCAAATCAACAAATTGTAGAAGATTGTTTCCCGTATTCATGTGCGAATCAATGGATTCAATAGCCTATAGGATAATTGCTATCGCGTCTGACGTCAGTTATCGCTCACCCTAAGTGATTCAGTATTGCTAGCTCGTGATTGATAAATCACGGGGCACGTTTTTGTCCTAACGCAACAACTCTGGGAGAGGTCAGACACTCGACGAGACATTTTGTACCCATTGGGAATTGACCTCAAAACCTATTAGAGCAAACACCCATGCAAATACCAATTGCACCAACCTTGGGGGGGGGGGGGGGGGGATGGTATCAGGGCTTTTTAGATCCCATGGATGGTCGTTGTGTTCGTGATCATGGTCGCAACAGGTAGGTTTTGGCTCAGGAAGCCTCGCATCGTGGTCGTAGCATCTAGGATGAGATTCAAGATCTATAAATCACAGTTAACTAGTGTCTAGTGTCACAAGATCTTAAAGATTATGAGGTATGTGGTCAAGGCCCCGATTCACACTGTGATTGTAATGCCAGATATCTTAAAGGTTGTTATTTCCTTTATCATAATTTTACTTCCACTTTTGAAAGCTCCTATCGAAGTTGTGGTAGAGAGGAATGATATGGAGATATTGGATTTTCAGTTAATCTTCGTTGATTGACTTATCAAAGTGGAGAGAATTTTTTATTATGAGGAAGTTCTTGATCAGGTGAAAGTAAAATTAGTTGCTTTTAAACTCAGAGGTCTAGCATCGACATCGACATGGTAGGAGCAATAGTGACACGAGACCGACAAGGTAAGGTCAAGATCAGGGATCACTTTCTTTCCTTTGGTCACACTCGAACTTTGTTTCGGGGACGATTAGGTTTTGCCATGGAAGATGATAGCTTCGATGCTAGAGATGACCTGGACGGATTCGAAGATGATTTGAAGGAGGAATTTGATCTAGAAGAGTACCAAGATGAAGAAGAGTTTGATGAAGAGTACCAAGATGAAGAAGAGTTTGATGAAGAGGACCAAGATGATGAGGATGAATTTTTGTTGTTCGAAGGACGATAGCTTTGACGCTCGCGATGACCTAGACGGATTCGAAGATGATTTGGAGGAGGAATTTGATCCAGAAGAGTACCAAGATGAAGAGGACCAGGATGAAGAGGATGAGCTTTTGTTGTTCGGAGGACAATAGCCTCAACGCTCGAGATGACCTGGAGATAATCGAAGATGATTTGGAGGAGCAATTTGACCCAGAAGAGTACCAAGATGACGAAGAGTTTGATGAAGAGCACCAAGATGAAGAGGATGGGTTTTCGTTGTTCGGAGGAGGAATAGGGTAGAATTCGGAAAACCTTGATCAAGCTCCCCACATTCCTGGACTCTTAGCTAGTCCAACTTCTTTCGGACTTTTTGTTGGCATCAACAGCGAGAAGTGGAAACCATCACAAAATGAGGCTTGAGACAGTGACACCGAAGATGATCTCCAAATTGTGCTGAACGATAGCAATCATGGACCTCTTGGGGCTTAGAGGCATAATTTGGTTGGGATTGATGATAACAATGAAGAATCCAGATTTGAAAGTGTTTTTGAGTGCAGAGGAGCACAATTGCATATACTCCGTGGAATGGAAGAATTAATGCCCTCCATTGGCGCATCTGTCCCACCTCCAGCAGTCCTTGTGCTTACTCTTTGCCAATCAGAATCTTCAGTTCAAAACATTGGCCATGTCTTCACTAATCCATCAGACGTACAAACTTCACTTGCCGAAGATCTATCAGATTCACATGCCTCAATTGCTGAAGATGACACCCTTTCTAAAATTTTAAACAAGGAAATTGATACTATTCCAAAGACATTTAATCTCTATTTCGAATGATGGGAACATCTGGAACTAGCTTCTTACTTCCGATAGATGTAACAGCTTCTACTAAAGAACAAGTTTCTAGCAATGGAATCAGTTCTCCATCTATAACCCTGAAACTCACGGAACTAGTGTCCGTGAAGATCAGTTGATGGATCAGTTCCATCTTCTCTCTTCAACATTGACCATTCTAGTTGTACCGTCCCCATCATTGACAACCACTTTAGCTCGTGGAGGAAATAATCCACTCGTTGCTACGGGGACACAAGGTGGGACTATTAATGTTGTTGATATTTCTGCTACAGAAGTTGCAGATTATCTTGGCACATTCCATCATGAATTTCTTTTCATTGTGTAGGAGGGTATTGATGCGCTTGATGAAGTCATTTACCATATAGAAACATATGATGTAACTACAATTAGGGCAAGCACTCTAATGTTTCTAATGTCCTGGAAAATTAAATCATTAGGAGTGAAGATGGTTCTTTCTGGTGAAGGTTTTGAGGTGAAAGTCTTGCTAATAGATTTTGTCGATTTAGTGCCAGAGGGTCTTCCTCTTGGGCTAGCACTACTTTAAATTCGAGGATAAGTTCTTTTCAACCCAAGGATGAAGGAGGATCGGAAGATTTTTATTATTATTTTTGATAATTTTTATTATTTTTTTTGGTAAGTTTTGTTTTTTTAATATTTAGGATATTTTTAATAATTTTTAGTTTTGATTTTTAATCCGTTTAGAGATTTTAGGATTCTTTCTGTTAGAATTTCTTTTCTTTGCATACTAAGAATTGTGACCTATATGTTAGAATTTCTTTCCTTTGCATCTTAGGAGTTTTTGTGTCTTAGGTTTGGAGTTTATATAAACAATTATTTGGGTTGATGTAAGGGAGGTTTTTTTTGGGATTAATAATATTTATCGGCAATGCCGTTTATTTTCCTATTTTTTTGGTATTCTTCCTTCGAATCAACCAGTTGTAGAAGATTGCTTTCGGTATTTGTGCACGAATCAACAAATTCAATAGACCACAGGACAATTGCTATCCCTCCTGGGATCATATTTCATGGAAATGTTTTTGATTGATGTCTATTGGCTGTGTAGCTGACATGAAAAATATGTTAGGTGCTAACCACTAACTTTGCATTACTATCATTTGAGCTGCTTTTTACTTGTTTGTTTCCCTTCTAGATAATTTCACTTTGTTTTATTAAAACTATTTGTGAGGGTCTATCTGCTCATAATTTTCTAGCTGCTATCCTTCACTGGTAGAATTGTCCTTTTTTGTCCATTCTGGAAAAAGCAATTTGATACTGCTTTGCATCTTGTTTGATCTTTATTATGTTTCATTGTGATATTGGATCCTTTGCAACTCCAACTGATAATAGGTTGAGCTAGAGGATCCTGTTGAGAACATCGGTGTCAAACTAGTTAGACAAGCGGCTGCCAAGACTAATGATTTGGCCGGGGATGGGACAACTACATCTGTTGTTCTTGCTCAAGGAATGATTGCTGAAGGTGTTAAGGTACACCATCCTGATCATAGTCCGTGTAGTTGCTTGTGGATTGATTGTCCCTGCTGATCACTTAAATGCACATCTCATGCAGGTAGTTGCAGCTGGTGCTAATCCTGTTCAAATTACCCGTGGTATTGAAAAAACTGCCAAAGCTCTAGTTGCTGAACTTAAGAAGATGTCTAAAGAGGTAGGTTGGTCTTTCTGTCAGATTGTTTCAGTTGCCTCCAAATGTGAAATCAAACTAACTATAGTCTAAAGTTAGTAATGATATCAACAGTTCTAATTATGCAATCTTTGTGATACAGGTTGAAGACAGTGAACTCGCAGATGTTGCCTCTGTTAGTGCTGGTAACAATTATGAAATAGGAAATATGGTAGCCGAGGCAATGAACAAGGTTGGGAGGAAGGGTGTAGTTACTCTTGAAGAAGGGAAAAGTGCTGAAAACAATCTGTATGTTGTTGAGGGAATGCAATTTGATCGAGGATATATTTCCCCATACTTTGTGACAGACAGTGAAAAGATGACTGCTGAGTATGAGAATTGCAAGGTTTTAATCTTATTATGATAAGTTACTACATTTTTTTGGCTTGGATGCTCCTTTTGAGGTTAATGTATGACTTAGTGTAAGCTTGTATTAAGTCATATCTTCTTGTGTCTTCAGTTACTTCTTGTTGACAAGAAGATCACAAATGCAAGAGATCTTATCAGTGTGTTGGAAGATGCTATAAGAGGGGGATATCCAGTAGTCATAATTGCAGAAGATATTGAACAAGAAGCTCTAGCAACACTTGTTGTGAATAAATTAAGAGGTTCATTGAAAATTGCCGCACTAAAAGCTCCTGGATTTGGGGAGCGCAAAAGTCAGTATCTTGATGACATTGCAATATTGACAGGAGGTTGGTATATCTGCTTTCTTCATAATCTTAGTTAAGATATACTCTGTTTGCATTTACACTATCCTTCCCAAGATTCTTACAGCATTTTGATTCGTGCAGCTACTGTGATCAGAGATGAGATTGGTCTCTCCCTGGATAAAGCTGACAAAGACGTCTTGGGTACTGTTGCCAAGATTGTACTTACTAAAGATTCAACCACCATAGTTGGTGATGGGAGTACGCAGGAGGAAGTCAATAAAAGAGTAGCACAGATCAGAAACCTGATTGAGGTTGGATTGTGGGGAAGGGATATATGCTTTTTTTACTATATAAAAAATTCCAAGTTACTAGCTGTATTGAATCTATACATAGGTTGCGGAGCAAGAATATGAGAAGGAAAAGCTCAACGAGAGAATAGCAAAACTATCTGGTGGTGTTGCTGTCATTTAGGCATGCTGTTTTTTATTTTTATTTTTATTTTTATTTTTTTGAGGTTTCAGTATATTATTTGTTTCTCTGTGTTGTTCCTACTGACCTCAATATTTGTCTGGTGTTTTGGCTTACTTTGTCTTGTATCTCAAACTTGTGCAGGTCGGAGCACAGACTGAAACAGAACTAAAAGAGAAGAAATTGAGAGTTGAAGATGCTCTTAATGCTACAAAGGTAAATCTTATGGCTGATAAATTTGTAATCTATGATATGCTTTATGTTTAAGATTGTATTTCAATCGCCTTCTATTTTTATGTTTAGGCGGCTGTGGAGGAGGGTATTGTTGTTGGTGGTGGGTGTGCCTTGTTGAGGCTTTCATCCAATGTTGATGCCATCAAGGAAACTCTTGAAAATGATGAGCAAAAGGTTCGCATTCCACTTGAATGAAAAAAAAATATGCTTTATCCATGTGCATTAGTAAAAATAATGTTAAGGTGATGCAACTTGCAGGTTGGAGCAGATATAGTTAAGAAGGCTTTGAGTTACCCTCTGAAGTTGATTGCTAAAAATGCCGGTGTCAATGGAAGTGTCGTTACTGAAAAGGTAAGTTTTTTTTTTTCTTCTGGTTGGTTAATTGAACTGGGTTCTTATCAACTATTATGACTATATTGTTGGACAATTGCTTTAGGTATTGTCAAATGATAATTTCAAATTTGGTTACAATGCTGCTACTGGTAACTACGAGGACTTGATGGCTGCCGGGATAATCGATCCCACCAAGGTTTGCTCTCTTCTCATTTCTGTTTTACAATTTTTTTGCACGTCTACTTGCTGCGAAACTTAATATGCGAGTTTTAAGTATTCGGGGATACTGTGGAGTTTCGTCGCTCGTATTTGCCAAAACTAACTTGCCCTGCTGTACTTGAACTGAAACAGGTGGTGAGATGTTGCTTGGAGCATGCAGCTTCTGTAGCCAAAACTTTCCTCACTTCCGATGTAGTGGTCGTCGACATCAAGGAGCCTGAGCCTGTCCCTGCAGGAAACCCAATGGATAACTCAGGTATGGAACACTGAAACAAAATTAGGAATCTGTATCATCATCTTTGCTTCAAGTATGTGCTCCTTACACACTGCTACTGGCAGGTTATGGCTACTAAATAAACCGAGAAAGGATTGATTACGCGGAGATCTTCTCTTTATGCTACAAGTCATTCATAACAACTTGGAGTAGCTTAGGGTAAAGTCGATGGGTACAGGGGTTCTATTGAGAAGCAATTCGAGCAGAGGAAAACAGTAGGTTACATGGGAGTAGGAACTAGAAACCTCATTGTGCCTCTATATTTTTTATATGCGGATGCAATTGATTGTCATGTCAATTGCCAAATTTTATCATGAACTCTGCCTTGACATTCTTACGTGCTAATCGATATGTTCTTCAATTCTGAGACATTTGAAAACTCCTTGGGGGTAGAAAGTCACCGACTTCAGTGTAACTGCAATTTTGCCAACAGGGTAACGATTTGGTGAGCGGTCGTAGATTAGATTGTGGTCCTGGGCTCCACCCGTGTCTACCAATGAAAAGTCCGGTAACGCAACCACACCGTCAGCCGTCTGTAGCCAAATAACCCAGGATAGGATTCGCTCCAGTCCATGTACCAATGCCTCTTTGGTCGGGCCATCCCGCATCAGCGATCAACTGGAATTTGCTCCCTTCAACGGTTATGATGGGATTTCTAAATCTAGCCTACCTGGTTCCTTGGATAGGATCAGAGTCATATTTCACCATCTTCTAATTGGATCCACTAAATATAAATACCTTTTTTTTCTCTATTTGATTTTTAATACAAAAAAACATTTATAAATTCTTCTGCGCCGGTCTCCGGCTTCCCTTCCGCCGTCTCCGCCGCTGCCTACTTCCTTCTCCTCTAGAGTTTCCTTTTCCCGTCGCTGGAGAATAGATGCATTCACTCGGCCTAAAGCCTAATCTCGCCCCGATTCTTTTGTGATACTTTGCGTCTCGACGAGGGAGCATGGATGGCGCTGGAGGAGACTGGGGCGGAGCCTCCGCGAAGGAAGCCGCAGATACGACGGGTAACGCGGTTCACAGTGTCGATGCGCCACCCCCGTTCTTGAGCAAGACGTACGAGTTGGTGGACGACCCGGCGACGGACGCCGTCGTGTCGTGGGGACCGGCCAACAACAGCTTTGTGGTGTGGAATACCACCGAATTCGCTAGAGACCTCCTCCCCAAGTTCTTCAAGCACAATAACTTCTCTAGCTTCGTTCGCCAACTCAATACCTATGTACGCCTCTTCCATTGATTCCCTTTTCATATGAAAAGTTCATGCTACACATTTCATCATACCCTAATTTCTGGAGACCTTCTGAACCAAAATTTACTTTATGATTATATGAATTTTGTTATTATTATATGTGATTTAATGAATTTGTCAAAAGTAAAGATTTATTATTATTATTATGAATCAGCTTGCCTAAATTATGGTTTCAAGTCTTGTATAAGTGGGGTATCAGCTTGTGGTAGCTAGCTAAATGTCTAGAATCTAGATAAAATTGTTATCTTATTCCTATATTCTCCGAAATTTTGCTAAAGCCCTTGCACATTTATCTTGTTTGGAACTTGCCAAGGGATTGAGTATCAACTGATACATGACTGCTATTGTAAGTGTCTATGAGTTGGACTGGAATTGTTATCTCATCACTATATTCTCTGAAACTTCAGTCAAGCCCTTGCACATTTATCTTGTTTGGGAGCTTGGCACTGACAGTGAGTATCAACTGATCCATGACTGCTGTTATAAACATCTTTAAGTGAGGCTGGACAAACATAGGCCTTAGGCCTTGAGTGGTTCACCATCTAAACTGTGAAACGGGAACTTCAACATGGTTTATTCTAGGTGAGACCAATACTAATGGGGGCAAATGGACATCTAGGATGTATATAGATTTGGTGTTCTAGTGGGATTACTTAAAGACAACTCTTAAAGAACATACAAGAATTATTATATGGTTGTCTTGAGCTTGGTTCTGAAAGCGGTCTTGTACTATTTACTGGACACTCAATTTTTAAACTGATCAGGCGTAACAGTTGAACATAAGTGTCCCTAAAGTTTTATTTTTCTGTTTTTATATTCTCTGTATCTGTGTCGCCACTTCTCTCTTTGTCATTTGATGTTGGGTAATTTAGAGGAGAGAAGCTTCTGGGGTTTTGTAGCCATTTGCTCTTTGGGATAAAAGGAAATCTTACAAGGCTTTGGCACAATTCACCATAATTTTGTCGATCATGTGGAATTCGTATTGGGGAGATGTAAAATAAAGAAAACTCTAGTTATTATAATAAAAGCGTAGTAACCAAAGCACCATATGATTGGACTGTAGTTGAATAATTAGAGTGAAAGGTATGGTAAGGAGAACAATGAACACTCGAGTTAGTGAAATAAAAATTGATTTAATTGATTTTTAATGTTACTAAGGATATACTCCTCTATAAAACTTAATGGCCGTATAAGATTTTTAATGTAATAAAAAAAAGTTTAATTGAAAGCAGTATTCCTTTGAGTTTCTAATTAAAAACAAAATAGAGTGGAAGGTGTTGTGTGTGAAGATTAATGGAAAAAATTGTTAGGTAGTCCTCATGCAAGTTTATTTTTACTGACACATAATCTCACTTACTATTATTTGGTATCTACAGTAGGATGCCATTATTAAAATTAGATCCTTAACACTTCTTAACTTGGCTTAAAGATATCATTGTTGGTGCAATCGTCCCACAGGCAAGGTTGACTAAGTTCGAGTGGATTCGAGTTTGAGTTTCGATGTTTGGATAATATGTTGTAAACAACATGTTTGGACTGTTGGATCGAGAAAGTCGCTAGAGGGGGGTGGGAGTGAATAGCGATCGAAAATTTGTTTAGAGTAAGCAGCGGAAAAGTCAATCACAACGCTAACAAGAACCGATTTACTTGATTCGGAGCCTTCGTCGACTCCTACTTCAAGGCCCGCACTTGTCGAGTGCTTTCGTTGGGCAATCCACTAGTAGTTCGAAAAGATGATTACAAAATTAAAGTACAGGAATGCTAAGAAATGAAATACCGACAACAATTAAGGAAAAAGAAAGCAGCACATTGTCGGAGAAGCTTCGCAGCATTATAGGAGCACAACACAGTAAAACAAGCATTAGAAGACGTTGTTTCAGTTGTTCTTTGCTTTAGGGCTCACCCTCCTTGTATAGGAGGCTCGGGGCACCCGAATCCCTTTCGGGCATCTAGACTCTTACATAGCCCAGCCAACCAAAGAGCTCCACGTGGCGATGCGATGAGGAGATAAGATTTGCATTCCAGGCGCCCGAACCTCTATTTTCCAGCTACCTACAAGAAAACGTTAGTCCGAGGTAAAATGCAAACTACCCTGCAGAATAAAGTGTTAGAACAATTTATAATAATAAGAATAGTAATTAGATTCCGTCTTCTTGAGACCGTAATCTAGTCATGATCTCAACTTAGATTTTCAAAATGGATCTAAGTTGGATCGACGTCTAAGTTCTCTACCCGGGAACGCGTCCTCACAGTCACTCTCCTCTAGTAACTTACCTTGATTTACCTGCTAGACGTCCGATCAGCCCTTCGACCTATGTAAACTTCATGCCAGCTATCAGGTCGGCTCTTTGACTTAGCTGGACTTTGTGCCAGCTATCAGGTCGGCCCGTTGACTTAGCTGGACTTTGTGTCAGACATCAGGTCAGTCTGTCGATCTGTTTAAACTTCGTGCCAACTATCAGGTCAGCCCGTTGACCTAGCTAGACTTTATGCCAGACATCATATCAGCCCGTCGACCTGTCTGGACTTCTCCTGCATACTTGATCAAAGTGTTAGATCACAATTAAACTAACTTAACCTACTTTATCATTCATCAAAACCTGAGTTAGACCGTTAGTGCTGACTGCACCAACAACCTCTAGGTTTAGCTTCCTATTTGTTAGTTTTATTTTGTATTTCCATTGTGCATGCATAGAAAGCGATAATTTAGATAATGAGCTATTCACTCCCTCTAGCGGCGCTAAGGTTCCAACAATTAGTATTAGAGCTCAGTCGCTCTTTGTTGGACTAATCTATTGGTGCAGTTTACACTAAACGGTCTAATTCAGGTTTTGATAAATGACAAATGAGTTAAGTTATGTATATTTATGATCTGAGTACTTAACCAAGTGTGAAGGAATTGATGAGTCTGGAGGATCAGACACCGAGCTGAAATCCAGCTAGGTCCACTGGACCAGATAGATGGTGCGAAGTCTAGATAGATCAACATGCCGACCTAATATTTGGCAGAAAGTCCGGTGGACAATCAGCAGAAGTCCAGTTGGGTCTGCGGACTTGACAACTGACATGAAAACCTGGTGGGTTGTGAGGCTAATCAATCGACTACAAATTGGTAAGTGAAGGTAAGCCACTGGAGGAGAGTGATCGGTGAGGACGCATCCTGGTTGCTGGATAGCAGGCGTCGGTCTAATTTAGGTCCATTTCAGATCCCTAAACTGAGATCTTGACTAGATCTTGGTCTCAGGAGAGACAGGGTCTAATTATTACTCAGTATTTTATGCTAACACTTGTCTTACAGGTTATTATTTTATTATTGGATTAGCACACTTTGTAGTGTAAGAAGAGCACAAAAAGCCTTGGGTGAACAGTACCCAAGGTGTCTTCCAGGGGATGGAAGGTGCTTTAAGCAGTAGAAGGCGCATTGGCATTGTTCGTAGAAGGTGCCTTCAATGCATGGAAGGTGCATTCTACAAAATAAAGTTTAAATCTCATCACGGACAAGGGCCAGCTTGTTTGGGATCATAATTACCGCATTGGAGGCGCCTTCAAGGCCTTTGAAGCCGTCTTCCATAGCTCTTATAAGGGCTTCTCGACCTATGCTTCAACAACAACTTCCATATGAGCTTCTACGTGTCTATTTGAGGTTCCAACTGCTCTGACTTCCTGCTATAACTCTACTATGACGTTGTTGTGCCTGACTACTGCCAAGGAGACAACCGACACCGAGCCAAGCTAAAAATCTTCGGAGGTGTTGAGTAACGAACTTGTTATTTGTGTACTTACTTATCTGTAAAAAGGACAAGTGCAGTGTGTTGCACTTGTTCTATCTTTCTTTGTACTGATTTCCTTTTCTAGGGGTACTAAAAGAGGTTGCTTAGTGAATTACCTATTGATAGGTCCATGAGACCTGGGTCTTGAAGTAGGAGTCGTCGAATGTTCCGAACCAAATAAACCGACCGTGTTTGATTCTATCTTCTAACTTGTATTTTTTATTTCTATATTTTCCGCTGCATACTTTACTTTTAAATTTGAAAAGAAAAGACAAGTTTTAAAAAACCACATGATTTACCCCCCTTGATCCAGCATAATCGTCAAAGGAGCAACCACTAGAGAAGAAGATGGAGCCGAAGGGACCTCTCGGATGGGACATCCAAATCCCACCTCCATATGAGTGTGAAGACTTCGGCTATTGGAGGTCGTGCTTGGAGACGTGGTTTCAAATGGAGTGGAACCATTGGATGACATTAGAAGAGCCATTTAAGACTCTAACGGATAAGAAAGGGAAATGCCTCTGGCCTCGATATTGAACCGAGGAGCAAAGGGAGAAATCGGAGGCCGACAAGGAGGTAACTAGAATTTTAATTAATTTATTACCTCCTATTGTGGTATTGAATGTAGATGAGTACAAGAGTGCTCATGAGCTTTGGAGAAAGGTGATTGTACTCCATACAGAACTACACAACTCTAAAGAGTGGAGGAACCCAAAGAGAATGATTCATTGGTCTAAGGGAAGGACTAATCGAATATTGATACGTGTTCAGAAGGAGAAGGAAGATGAGGAGGTGTCATCTACATCTTCAAGGGAGGAAGAAGTGGAATTGTCCACATCTTCAAGTGAAGAGGAAGAAGAGCAATCAAAGGAAGAGGAGATCTTGGAAGCTCAACCCTCCAACTCAACTACCAAGAAGAGCACAAAGGACCACATCAAATGTTTTGAGTATGGTAAGATGGGGCACTACAAGAGTAGGTGTCCTTCGTGTATAATAGTTGCATTAGAGGGGGTGAATAGCGCTCATGGCTTTCACGTTCATTTAAAAATGTTTGAGTAAAACACAACAGAATAGAAATAGACAAGAAAGAAAGAAAACAACATTGTCACAAACACCATGAATTACTTGGTTCGGAGCCTGTGGCGACTCGTACTCCAAGGACCGCACATGAGAGTGCTTTTAATGAGCAATCACTAATCAATCAGTACAAGTACAAGTACAGTCTTAATTGATTACAAGTAATTTAAAAATTAAAGAATATCGATAACTTTGTAGGATGAGATCTTCAGTAGAATTTTTGTCGAAGCTTTTGGGAGTCGTGGAAGTGTTTTCTAAGCAGCGCGCAAGAGTAGAAGTCATTTAGAATGTTGTTGTCTTAGCCTTTGGTCGAATGCTGCTTATATAAGTTGTTTCAGGTGCCTAGAACCCCTCCGAGTGCCTAGACTACGTGGCTCGGCTAATCGAGGCGCTCCACATCAGCTTATGGATCATTTTTTGGGTATGGGTGCCTGGACTGAGTCTGTTGGATCGAGAATTCGCTAAAGGGGGGTGAATAGCGATTTCAAAATTTATCGAAGTACGTAGCGGAAAAAATGAAAGGTGAAAAATAAAGTAATGCTAACAAGAGTTATTTTTTACTTGGTTCGAAGCCTTTGTCGACTCCTACTCCAAGACCCGCACTTGTTGCGTGATTTCGTTGGGCAATTACTAATAATTCGCAAAGTTATTATAAGAATTAAATATAGGAATTATTAGAAAGAAAATACCGACAAAAGTAAGAAACTAAAAGAGCAACACGTTGTCGGAGTATCGTCGCAACGCCGCAGGAGCACAGCAGAGCAAGCACTAGAAGATCTTCTTCTGAGTTGTTGTTCTGGCTTCAACCTTCACCCTCCTTGTATAGGAGGTTCCGAGCGCCCGGATCCCTTCCGGGCGCTTGGACTCTGACATAGCCGAGCCAAACAGGGTGCTCCACGTGGTGATGAACGTTTGGGGATAAAATTTTCCTCAGGGCGCCCGAATCCCTTCCGGGCGCTCGGACTCCACTTTTCCAGCTACCTGCAAAAAAGCATTAGTCCAAGGCAAAATGCAAACTATCCTGTAAAACAAAGTGTTAGCACAGTACGGTTATAAAGAGAATAGTATAGTAATTAGATTCTGTCTCTCCGAGACTGAAATCTAGTCAAGATCTCAACTTAGAGTTCCGAAATGGTTCTAAGTTGGATCGACGCCTAAGTTCCCTTCCCAGGAACGCGTCCTCACGGTCACTCCCCTCCAGTGACTTACCTCAACTTACCTGCAGACGTCCGGTCAACCCGTCGACCCGTCTGGACTTCTTGCCAGCTATCTGGTTAGCCCGTTGACCTAGCAGGACTTCGTGCCAAACGTTCGGTCAGCCCGTCGACCCGTCTGGACTTCGTGCCAGCTATCCGGTCGGATCGTCGACATAGTTGGGCTTCGTGCTAGACATCCGGTCAGTCCGTCGACCTATCTG
>JBBMJZ010379041.1:0-16674 GCA_037833815.1 Zingiber zerumbet
TTTAATATTACACTATTATTTCTCTATAAATTTTATTTTATTTTTCTTTCTTCTCCTTTATCATCATTTTTTATTGATTTCATTATGACTCCTCCACAAGTTATTATGGACTCTTTTTTTTTTAATTCATCATGGACGTTTACTCGCTAAATTTTTTAGCTAAATAAATTTGATTGATAATTTATCAAAAATAAAATAGATAAAAGACAGCTCAATACATAAAACTTCAGCTAATACAGAATCTAAGGAAATGATCTATCATAAATAGTGTTATATCTACTACTCAAATATATTATCTCTAGTTTTGTACAACAATAATTTTATTGTTGCGTTCCTTCGTCAAAGTTAAAATTGATGGATTAAAAATTTTAAGATAACAATTAAAATGTATATTAATAGTATTATTATAATTTATTACTCTTTTTAATATTTTTAATATTTTATTGATGAAATTTAATTTTATTTATTTAATAAAAATATTTATTAGATAAATATATTATTTATTAATAAATTATGTTGGAAAGTTTAACATAAAAGAATTTTTATTTTTTTTAATTTTACTAATAAAGAAGTGAGCTTACGTGACCTAATTAATAATTGCTTCCGATTATGAAAATAATTTTTTACAATGTATAAATTATCCTTTTAAATTTTATTAATAAAATTAAATGTCTCTAAAAATATGTTATAAAAAATATTTTTTAAAAAAAATATTATTTATTTTTCAAATATATTAAGGTCTTAAAAAAAAATCTATCTAGGGCCTCCAGAATCATTGAGACGATCTTGTTGTAATTTATCTCCTCTGTGTTGTCCTTAGAATGGAATGACAGAAACGCTGAAGATGACCGCATTACCTTTTTGCCACTCCATCATGGGAGATTGACTTCAACATTAGAGGAGTTTTGCTAAACATCTCTAGCGCCCTGTAACCCGTGTTAATCCAGGCAGATCTATCTAGTTACCAACAAGAGACTTTAACATCATTATTCAGCTAGGAGGTGAATTTTAGACACATCGATTCTATTTTGTCCAACATTGCATATAAATTATATATGATAATTAATCATTTGATACAAATCTTAATTGAATAATATTAGCATATTGCAAACAGAACATTTTTCCATGCTACCCCGAAGAAGGCTTGTCAAAGCCCAAAGATGGGAGCTATGATTACAACCAATAAGCCAAATTCCATATTCAATTTTGTCACATGGATGATCTTTTTCCCTAAGACCTGATTTCAACTAAAACTGGTTGGAGCCAAAACTAAGATTCTAATGCCACACGCTCAAAATAAATGTAATCTATTTGGACATGTCTTTCTTAGATAACATCACTAGAATCCTCACCAACAATTAATAGGAATTCCACTGCATCCTTGTTTCCGGCCCAAGATCAAGGAATGAATGTGATGACTCAATAAAGTAATCACAGCCAAATACTTTCGGCCGGCTGGATACCAATCAGATAAACTTTCTTTAGATTGGGAGGTCGGTTTTATTCGATAGGTCAGGAGGTTGGCTTTGCTCGATAGGTCGGCGTCAAGATGACTACTTAGGAGGCCTTCGTTAGAATGACTTCTCAGGATCTCGGCTTACAACTACTGAGTACCAAGGGAATCTTCTGACACAAAGTCTAGAAAAGAGCCTAGGAGAAAAGATGATGAAAATGAACAAAGAAAATGAATAGTAAAAAACAGGAGAGAATAATGGAACTTGCTTCTTAATATTGTAACTGATTATCTTTAAATAGAAAGTGAAAGGATGACTTGGTTCTTAATGCATACACCTCTTTCCTCCCGACTGAGAGGACGCATCTGTTGATGATTGGTGCATTAATAACTGACATGTCGATTCAGAGTTCCAAATAGAGGCAGACCAAATCCGGCTAGTCGTCACTTGAGGTCTTCCAACAAGAGCCGACTTGACCCAAACTTGGTTTGATCGGACCCGATCTCATTTTGACTTGACCTAAGCTCATCTTGATTGGACTTGAGCTCATCTTGACATTGACTTTTGGACTTTTAACTTTACTATACCACGTGATATTGACTTTCTCCACCGTATCAATAACTTAAAATAAAATCTATAGAACACTACAAGTATAAAGTTTTAAGGATAACTTATTTCGTATCTTGCCCTCACGGCATAGCGGAATTGCCGCACTGTAAGGATGTACAAAAGTGCTTTTGATAACATCATCATTATACGCCTTATATACAACTTTCTTCTCATTCTCCTCATTTATATCTCTCAACCAAACAAACATGATAATGGAAGCAGTGAAGGTCTATACAACAAGCCCATACGAACACCAACGAGAGATTAAAACACAATATTCATATATAAGTTCATTAGGAACAATACTATCGATGGATGTCGATGGATCAATTGGATATCGATACTAAGAATCCTACACTTGCTCTTGATAACCAAACCACAATTGTGATGGATCAGGATAGGGAGAACCTCCTCCTCCTTGGCTTTGTCACTTGCTCTCCATCGTCAATGTTGGAAGTATCCTTGGAACCAGCTTGCTTGAAGGGGTTGAACTTGCCGAGAGTCCTTGAAACAGAGGAGAAGAAGGACTTCTTGCTTCCGGCCACCTTCACCCCACTCATCCCCTGCCCTCCTCCTCCTCCTCCTCCTCGCTGCATATCCGAGACGTACATCTTCATCTTCGCGAGCTCTGATCGCAGGGCCTCGTTCTCCCTGATCAACGAGACGTCGACCTTCAGGCTCGGCTCCCGTATCCCGGCCACAGCGGCGCCTGCCTCCTCCCCGCTGCGAAGCTGCAGTTGGTCGTAGTAGAGGGCGTGGAGCACGATTTGCAAGGGCAGTCGCTTGTTCTGCGACGCATGGAGCCGTGCCTCGTAGGACAACTTCAGGGGATCCATCACGCTGCACACTTTCTCCCTCTCGATCTCGTCCAATTCCGAATGGGCCTGCATTTGCATCGATTTGTTGTGGGAATTGGATCATTAAGAAGAGCATTAATGGAGTTGGGGGTTTAATTTGGACCTTGAGATAGATGTCGACGGCGCGGTAGAGATCATCGTCGAAACGTCTTGCGGACTTGGGGAGAGCGCCGGCGATCGACGCGAACTTGGAGACGGAAAGCTCGTCGTCGGTGGCTATCTCAGCGAGGAAGCTGTCCACGGTTCGTGCGACTTTTTGCACCGCGGGAGAGCAGCTCACGCCGTTGAAGCCGGCGCCGTAGAGCATGCCGCCGCCGGCGCTGGCCTCTCTCTCGGCGAAGCCGGCCACGATCCGGCGGGCGCTGTCTAGGTCCACGACACGGTCGCCGGAGTAGTCCAGAGTGACGGTGAGGAGGTCGGCTACCGTGGCCTGGTCGAGGAAGGCGGAGGCCCGGCCCTCGAGCTCCCTCCGGCAGGCCGCGGAGGCGCTGAGGAAGATCGCGGCGCGGAGGAGGCAGCAGATGAAGCCGACGGGGAGGGGGGCGTCGCGGTCCGGCGGGAGAATGGAGACGAGGGATTCGAGGAGGCCGCGCTGGCGGGTGCGGGCGTCGCCGCAGGGGGTGGAGGACAGGGCGCCGGCGGAAAGGGGGAGGAGGTCCGGCAGGGACTTCTCGACGTAGGCCACGATGGCGGTGGCGAGGGATTTAGGGGCGGCGCCGCGGGATTTCATGCCGGCGAGGATCTTCTGGAACGAGGTGGGAGAGAGCGACGAGAGTTCACCGGCCCACCAGTCCGACGGCGAGCGTGTCGGGAAGTTAGCTTCGTTGCAGGCCTTCAAGCTGATGACGTCCACGGAGCGGCCGACGATCCGAGCATGCTCCGCGGAAGCAAGTAGATCAGGAGCGTCGCAGGAGCGGAGCAACGCGACGGCAGACGGGAGCGTCTTGAGCGCCGCCTGGCCGATGAACTCCTCGGTCCTCTGCACCAAGTTCCCGCGGCAGTACTCTTCCGTCATCTGCAAGTACTCGGCGGCGCACCGGAGCGCCACCACGTTGTTGACGGAAATCTCGAAGTTAAGCCCGTAGCAGAACTTAGCCGCCTTTTCGAACACTTCCGCGCCGCCGGGAACCTCCGACAGATCCACGCGCCCCAGATCGACCCTCTCCGACTCCATCACCTTCCTCCGGATCAGCCCGCTCTTCGCCACCAGCATAAACTGCATCCACACCCATCACAGCACCGTCACCACATCAACAAAGAACACAAACGAAAGCCAAAACTCGCCGGAATATACCTTGTGCAGTTGAAAAGTAACCTTCCCGATCTGGACGACGATGTCGCTGGGCAGATCTTGGGAGAAGACCCTGGATTTCAAAATAATTCAGGAAATTCGCAAAATACAATCCAAAATAACAGTCGACAAAGTGGTACCATTGGCTAGTTCTCTCCATGGCTTCAGAGCTAGCCGATCTGGGAGTGGAAACAGAGGCCGCGGCCATGGCAGATATAGAACAAGCAGAGGATGCTGCCGACGATCGCTTCCACCAGTACGGACTAATTTATTAATTAATGGCCAAGACATGTGGCCCGATATATCGGGCGTCTTTTAGCCACATCTTAGTCCGGCCTTTTTCTTTTTATAATATTTTAAATTAAGAGGGAGGAATTAAAAAAAATAGGGAAAGTGGGGGAGGGGGGCAAAATGGAATTTTGCTTAAAATACATAGATTTGTACGCCTAGATACGTACATGCGTGTGAGAGAATCTATTGGTGCGGGTTTCTTAGAATTTGGATCGTGTCGCGTCGTAGCTTTCAGGTCTTGTCGGATCGGGAAGTGGCTATAATTGGCATGCAGGCTGGCCCCACCTGACTCGTCTGCTCCCAGTTCAGTCCCATTTTTGGAAGCCCTGGAGCCGCCCGTATATCCTGTCCTGGTCGGCGACGCACCACGTCGCCCAGCCGAGCTGGCGCGGATAACGTGGTGGGCTCCGGCAATCCCGGCGGTGCGGTGCCCGGAGCGCCACGTGTACGCGTGTGTGTGGCGGGTGGTTGAGGGAGGGGAAGGTTTTTTTTTAATTCCCGTCCGGGATCGGAATCCGCTGCGCTCGAGGAGCGTGGATCCTGGCGCATCGTCCGACGCTGTCGGTTGAGAGCAACGAGTGGAGCTCCTCCGGTCCACGAGTTTCGTTTTGTGCGTCTGAGAACGCTGATACCTGTCCACCGCACGTACACATGATCGGCCCATGGGCTTCCCATGCAATTAATAGGGAAAATGACATGGGTGCGAAAATTAAGGGTAGCCACAGACCCGGAGATTTGACTCATCTAGATGACCTAACCATGTTGAGTCTTCTATCAATAAGTGGTCACTTAACTTGAGTTCTATTGATTCTACGACTCCATGTAATTATTAGACAATAACTTATCGTATTTCTTTAATGAGCTTTCAATGTGACCACATATTTCGTAATCCTAGTGTCTTTAAATTTTCTTTCTTGATTTTCATTGTAAACCATCTTTATTTACTTTGATAAAGTACATTGCAACTCAATTGAACTAGCACATGTTGAACTTCTTTCTAAGTTAACTTCCTTCTCGTGAGATACCAGCCAAGTTGAATAGTTGATATACTTCTCTATCTATTTGATTTGTCTATAACAAATTGATGTTATCGACGGAAAGAGACCGACCAAGTGTGAAAAGGAAAAGACAATTCAAACTTCACCCAAAATCAATACTTTATACTTCCAAATCACTAATTTTTTTTTGTAATATAAGTATTTAGCTTTTCAGATCTGACTAATTTTGTAAAGGTTTGATATAGCCCCATAAAAATTTATCACTAACTACTAAGTTAAATCAGAAAACTCAGATGTATTCTAATGGATAGTCTAACATCATAAGATTTTTAAACTCCTCAGATATAACGTATATTGGGTGAGATTTGAATCTTACCATCGCAACAATCGTAACCCCAGAGGCACATCTAAAATACTATTGAAGTACATACCCATACAAATATAGAAGCTTTCAATTAAATAAGGAATTAATATTGGCCTCTCTTCTGTTGGAAAGTTCTTCAATTATAAGATTAGTGGATCCAATTAATTTAGTAACAGTATATATAAAAAAGAATTTAATGGATCTAGTTAATTTTCTGATAGTATACTAGAGGAAATAAGAGGTAATGAAAGAAGAAGACGAAAAAAGTCAAATAAATTACAAGAAAATAGAGTATCACAATAGCTTGAAAAATAGTTGCCTTAATTAAATATTTCTTTAAAAAATAAAATTGAGAAGTAAATAACAAAAATAATAAATTATCAAAAGCTCATTTAGATACGTCGTCTCTACATCCATTGCTTGTAGGACTCAAAGACTCAAGGCATAAAAGTCATGTCTCAACCCTCAACAAGCATTGCTCGTCTAGTGTTCTTCCATTCTTGGCCCTTTCCTCCCTATTGGCTTGAATCGATCCAAAGTAATTAGAATCTAGAATTATAGAATATCACCACTCATGAAACACATCTACCGCAATTTAAAAAACACAAAGAGAAGGTTAAGTTGAAGATTTAAGGGGGCGATAATGACACAAATTCTAATAAATTACAACACATCACCCGTCGTGTTGTGCCTAGTGGATATGATGGAGCTCCGAAAGCGCCGCGGAAAGAATAAACTCACACAAATTAGATTGATAGAGTTGGCAAGTAAAGCTTCATGCTTCACCACACAAAACTTGCTCTCATCCTATAGAACACACATTTTGTGGTGGAGAACACCACAAAGGATGTCATATATTCTATCCTTTGTCATATAGTATAATTTTCTATATCATTTCTCTCCCTTTTTTTTTTTAAAAAAAAATCAGTATCCTGTTTAGGAGGAACTTTCTCCTATTTTGGAATAAAGAAAAGTTTTCAAATATCTTCGTGGACAAACTTGCACAAGTTGGTCCTGGTTCTATGCATGCCAGTAGGCATCTTCTTGCTTGATAGATCATGCAAAAACAAACAATTGACTGGATAATCTGTGAGCTGAGCAGAAATGACTCGTGACCAACCATGAAAATGATCTGACAATTCTTTGATGTATCATTGTACTTGTTTCTCCTGTTCATGGGTTTTTTCCCTCCCTTTTTAAGAAATAACATCTCAAGTTGAATCTCTTGGTGATAATGGTTTCTGAATTCTTGTGAGTTTCATGTGTAATCCAGTAGGGATATCTATACCACAAGAAAAGGATATGGTCCAAATGTACGACTATCGTTATTTTCTTCTGCCTTAGACAGCTCGGGCAATTGTCAATTGGACTCAAGGTCTTCATAATTTGCTTCCTTGAAGTCGAGTTCTTGAGCACATTTGGAGTTTCCTTCTTCCCCAATCCAAAAGCCCTTGTTTATCATGTGTCACAATTCCGCAAGCCTTGCGGTTGTGTATGGGTTTCTAAGGGACTAGTTTTCAGCCCCTATCGTATGTTCATAACTTAGTTTATAATTAGGGGGGTGCCAATTTGAATTTAGTTAGATGCAACTAGAGCTTAGAAGAGTTTGCCACTTCTATCTTAATGGCCTAGGAAGTTGACAAAAGTTGCCATTGAACCCTTTTCACCGCCCTCATCTCTCTATTGCGCAAGTGTTTGGAGAGTCAATTAGTAGTTTCTTGGACCCTAAACTTAGTGCTAGCAGGAAGAGTCTGGTTAAGTTTCAGAATAAATTTTGTTGTAGTACTTTTGCCAACGATATGTAGACCTCACCAGTTGATGATGACAACCAAATTATTGCATTTCACTATCTGTGGAGCAAGCTAAGTCTCCGGTGTTGGTCGATGCTGAATTGACCATGCCATCATTGACCATCCAAGTCGATCCCTATGTGTTTCTACCCATGGACTAAGTTTGCGGTGGCCTACACTTCGAGCATCACAACCAAAGGTCATGTGTCGCTCGCTACCCATGGAATAAGTCTGCGATAACAGAAACAACGCATGCATTCTGCGGGGAGTTGCACTCATACACATGCAACATGACTAGGCTTCTTGCGTAGCTGAAGTCGCTTGCCACTACTAGCTGATTGAGTCAGTGGTGCAATCGTTTCCTAAATGGTATTCGACCGTGGTATTTTGATGTGTTGATAAAAGAGTTTAAGTTAGGCTGGTTTGTGATTCTAATGAGTGTAGCAAGTTGTGCAGGGATTCAATAGAGTGCACATGAAACTAGTTAAGGTTCACTTGGCACAACTAAGTTGGTGTGGCTTGATGGCTAGAGGTTTGTTCGGGATTGGAAAATAATGGTATGAGACATCTGAGGAATTGCAAAATAAGGAGCATTGTGGTGTAAATTTGGACGATAGTTGGAGAAGACGGATTACATTTGTGAACAATTGAAGGATAACACATGGAATGAGCCAAGGGCATCAGAAGATGGTAGTTCTTTTAAATGCAATGTAAGACTTGAGTAACCTATGATTTTATTTCATGTAGTTCTTTACTCAAGCAATGAGTCATCGATTAGATTGGTAGTAGTCCACGATCCAGTTAACTTGACTAGTGTACTAAGTCAACTAGGGAGTTGACTCAAATTGATTTCCTTGCAAACATAATCTTTTTATTCAAATTTAAGTTGACTATATAGCCAACAAACTAAATTGAGTCAACTGAGCAGTTGATTAAATTCCTAACAGGAGTAAAAAAATAATATTATTGATTGAGCAGAAGGAAATTGTAGTCGTTAGATTGCTTAATTGAAATCAACATGAGTCAACTAAAGGAACCATTGCTAGGCAGAACGGTCAACTAGCTTCAAGGTGAGTCGACTGAGAGTTTCATTGAACGTTATAAATAGAGGATCAAAATCGAATTGTGTTGGTGAATTGCCTTGTGCTCGTTACTCGCGTTCC
The DNA here is from genome assembly GCA_037833815.1 of Zingiber zerumbet. NCBI lineage: Eukaryota > Viridiplantae > Streptophyta > Magnoliopsida > Zingiberales > Zingiberaceae > Zingiber > Zingiber zerumbet. Next base: position 8,818 of record JBBMJZ010379041.1, read on the forward strand.
TTATTTTTCTTCATTGTAAGAAGCCTCTTATAAGATGTTTCTCGGTCCAAAAGGAGAAAATTAATGGGATTTGAGATTCACTCACTTGAAGTTATAGATCAGTAGAAATTTACTATGTTAGTGCTTGTGTTTTATATTTTATCCTTTTGTTGGTGATTAACTAACTTGACTCATCTTGCTAAGCATTAGCAAGAGAAAAGTTTTAACTTCAAGTCATATATTCAACTTATTAATAATGTTCACAAACAAAGATTGTAAACTATTTGTGAACTATGTTCATGTTATCAATATGGTAAATAAACAAACAAATTCTTAAATCAAATTCACTAACTAACTAAACAAGTTTAAAAATAAAAAAAAATAATCTTGAATTAAGAGCTTGATAATCTCTTAAAAGACCCAAGTTCAAACTTATATAACAAAAAAATCAAGACAAGTTTAAACAACTATTTCAACAGCTTAGTTTATTTTAAACTCGGCTTAGATCGTCTTGATTCTTTTATCATACAAGCTTGAATAATATAAAAATTGACTTGACTTATTTACAACCCTAGGTATGATTCATTGAGTGCATGCTAAATGCAAATGGGGCCTACATATTTTGGTTGCATGTTGCATGTAGCATGGGCAAAGTTTGTGGATGCATTGGTTGCACATTGCACACACTTGCACAAGCATGTAACGTTTGTTGTTGTTATTGTTGTTGCCCCCGGGCTTGGCGTGACGGTAGAAACAAGGTATATTTTCAAGCAATCATGGCTCAATTCTCATAAAAGATGCACCTGTAGTGATTAAACTACAGCCGGATGATTTGATCTTCTGAACCCACTCTTATACCATGACATTATTGGGATCATCATAGCAGAAGACAACACACTAAATGATGAAAGTGACTTATCATTATTTATGCAAGTGAGAGATGAGAGAGACCGTAATGACTAGGTTTTTAATCTAATTATAATTATATCATCTCTTTTTGTTGAGCATATATCATTTTTTTTAGTCGAGATCAATTAAAATATAATCCTATTTACTTTCAATTAATTAACTAATTTTAGAGATTCAAAAAGTTCTAAACTTTGAGAAAGTTTACTCAAAAAATTAGTTCTAGAATTTTACAACATATAAAATTAATTAGAGCTTAATTCAAATTTAATTAACTCTTAATTCAAACTCAAAAATTATGATTATGACAAATTAACCCTCAATTACTCTTTAATTTAATTGAAAAAATAAGCTTTAATCTATTTGGATTAACTTTTCTATTAGCCAACATAGTTAACCCTTAATTATATGATTAATTAATTAAGATGATTAACCATCATCCTTCCTTAGGCTACATATATCACAGACTTGAGTTTAAATCTTATCTATGTGGCCATAGGTATCTAAGTGATCAAATTCTTTGATCCCGCACTATTGACCTTTGGTAAGGAATCAAGACTCACTAATCGAATGTAGTGATTTCTACTGAAGTCATTCTATAGTATATTTTTTGTGCGATATAATTTCCCTCATCATTTTATATCACAATATGTCCCTAACACTTGAATTAATATTTATCCTATTAGGACACTTGAAAAAGTTTATTTGATATCTTATCTCAAAATCATTATAAATAACATATTTTAGCATTATCTCACCTCTATCTCAATCTATGACAAAACAATGAAATTATTATAACCTTTTATTATAATTTATTAGTTATACAATGGAATTGTAAATAAAAGAATAATTTTATTCATAAAATATGAAATTATATTTTTACAATAATTTTCACTCTCAGTGACAGTTGTTTTCCCCATGTTATTTTATATGAAATTACAACTATTATGACCTTTCTGGTTTCCCCCAAGTTATTTTTTAACTTTAAGTTTACTTTGTAAACTTCGTTGTAATTGAAAGTTGTCTTAGGGTTTTCAATTTTAACCCTAAAATTTTGCTTTGCCCCCAAGAACGTTTTTTTCCCCCTCCATTTTTCACCTTTAAAATTTTGTAACTTTTTATTTTTAGTTATAAGTGCTTAACCAACCTTTCTTGTGGTTTTAATAGCCAAGTGCTTTATCATGGCAACTTGTTCTTTCCTTTGCACAGTCCCTCTTTGATGGTAAGTGCATGCTCTCCCTCGCACAGACTATCCTACCATCGATGAGCAAGACACCACCCCTCTACAACTTAGGTAGCCACCTATTGTCGTCTCTGTCAGTCAGCACACCATCGTACCATCTTTGCGGTTCTAGTAGCTACCTCTCTGCTAACTCTACTGTGACTATTTAGCATTGCCCAGTGTGGGTCACCATCTAATATATATCACTTATTAACCAAGATTAGAAAGACCATAAGCTGTGATCACATCAAATCTAAGATGATGAAATTGTGCATTTGGGATTGGATTTTAGTTGAAGATGATGACCCAATTAGACTTTTTAACAATCCAAATAGACGAGCCATGATCACTCGAATTCCATGGCCGTCAAAAATTAGTATTTCATATCAACTATGATTGACTAGAAGATAACAATTTACTCCCTGCTCTACAACGATATTAACACGTTGACAGGAGTTAACAAATCAAATCAACATTAACTGTGTGTCTCTTACCTGATAGTCTCTGATTGAGAATTCAAAATAGTGCTGCTCAACTCTCGTCCAGGTGGGACCAGAAGTTGCAATCTGCCAGCGACTCGTACAACTTGATTGCTTTTGTAGTCTGGGGGAGTTCGTGTATACATCATGGTAGTAGAACCAAGACGATCCTCTCCGAAACCACAGGCCTCAAAAAATAACCTGAAAAAAAAGAGTCAAAAATAAAGATGACTGCTACATCCATCATTATATCCATCATAATGGAAACCCATTATTTTCTGACATTAAATGGTGTTGCATAACAAGTCAGGACATAATCATGTATGCGGACGAATAGCTGCAAGGATAGCTCATCGATCTACAAGACTAAGCAGTTGATCATGACATATCATAGCTCATGAGACTTGCTAAGATAACATAAATGTAAAATTTCAGCCTATGAAGCACTGAGAACAAGGACACCATGAAGTTTCAAGGAAATGAGATATCATGGAACTCCCATGGCTTCAAAGATCAAGTTTCACGATGTATTTAAAAGAGAAAATTTACTTGAAATATGAAAAATACTTAAAATGTATGCTGCTTATATCAGGACATGACAAACAATACCCATGAGCATTTGTCTAATTCCATCTCCTATGAATTCTGGAATAAGTAATTTAATTGCATCATTTGAAGTATCATGATGCAGATTGGGGAGAGAAACTATTTTAAAGAGAGTTACATCTATTACTATGACATCAAGAAAATCCACCTCAAAAAGTTGGGAGATATGGCTTGTGGTTTTTTGCGTAATTAAACAAGAGGAGAGTCTAGACATTATTATTAATATGAAAAAAACACTCTTAAGCACCAACTCTGCATGACTTAAAGATCAGACAACCCTTTAAGAGAGTAAGTTCTTGATTACTGGGTATAACAATGCCCAAGCCAGCATCAAATGGCATATTGACATAATTTGTGAAAAACTCATCATCATTTGTAGACATCAAGCTGCATGTTGTAAAACTTAAAATTGTCAATGCAAGCATAGCTGTATGAAAGGATGTCCTTGACAGTTTCTTTTGGCGACAAAAAATGTAGCTTGCAATCCTACAAGATAGCTAGTCCTTGATTTAACATAAACACCAGGTTCTGCTTCCTCTCTAGAATATTTCTACAGTGAGTTGTAGGGCTAAAAAATAATAACAAGACTGCAGAATCAGAATCAGTAAGTAATCAAATATCCAAAACAGAGATCTTGATAATTCTAATATCAGAATACTTATTAGAAGGTCAACATTGGCGTTTACATTATACATTTCTCAAATTTGAAATGACCAGGTTCAGACACGACCAAATGGAGCAAGACAATTTCATCCTTCTGAAACCACAAATCTTCCATCCTCCAAAAAAATAATCATGTTACCTTATTATAATGATGGTACGATGAATAAAAGATAAATAGGTACCTCTCATTTTCTGAACACAAGGCTGAGATATCATATATGCCTCTACTAGTTAGAATCCTGTAAAGAAAAATATCAATGAACAAATTCTGAACATGCTAATAGGTATTCATAATTAAAGTTACAAAAATATAATCATTATAAAAGAATAATGTAATCAGCTCTCACAACACTCATGAAACTTGAACGGGTTTCGTGTGTCAATTGTTATACCTAGAGTATGTGATATAGTTAAAAAAGCTCATAGGTTCAGGACTCAGATCAACATGACAATAATTTTAATGATTGGCAACCCTTGAAGATGGCTAAAATAAAAGGATATATAGAAAATGACTAGAGTTAATCTATGTTAGCTCACCTCAAACACTCATCGGGTTTGTCTCCACTGTTTTTGTAGTTTGAATTATATTCATTACAATAGAAATGACAATCAGATCTCAGAATACTAACAAGGGAACTTGGTCCCCACGGGGTGCCTAGTTGGCTAAAGGGTGACAGTTTTTCTACAATGGAGCAAGGGGTCAATTCCCGACGGGCGCATGCTCTCAAAGATTAAAAAAAACCCTCCCACCCTTTAACCACTTGACGGTCGGCTATAAGCTGACCTCGTGATTTACCTCCCTTCACATAACCTGGGGACGGACTGTGAGGGATGCCATACGTCACTGTAAACTTCTATAACTATTTAAAAAAGTCCTACCTTGTAATTTGTGCAACTATCTTTCGTCCAATACCTCGCCTCTGTAAAGAAGGTATAACCTGAAAGGAACTGGATATAAATGATAGAAATTTATGCAATATTACACATTCAAAAGGTGATAGAATTGGCAAAAGTATCAATTAACTAAAAAGTTGCAAACGGTTCAAAATGAGGGGAAAAACATCCTTTAAAAATGATGCATCTGCCAACTCCATTTGATAGCTTCTAAATATGGACCAACAATACTATACGACTTAGTGTAACTCCATTATTACTTATCACTTTGCATGCTCGAAATATAAGTTAGGAATAATTATATAAGAAGATAACTACCCACATATTGAGAGCTGGCAGAACATGGTAGGGCATGTGCATCACTGTGATATTAAAAAATTCCACAGTTTCTGTTGACTTGCTGCTGATTAAAAAGGAATCTCAGTAATAACCTACACAAAAGGCCTCAAGGCAAGAGAAAACAATTTGAGAAAATGCCAAAGGGTTTAATTATTTCCATCTCTCCATTGTTGATATCTACTTTCTTGATCATCTTATACATATTTTATATGAATGAATTACTTTATCTAGTTTTTTGTTTGGGGTGCTTGCATTGTTTCTTAAAGCATGTGCTCTATTCTGTGTTTGTGAATAAGTAGACAGGGGATGTTAACGTAAATGTATGAGTACACCATGAAGAAAGTGAAAAAGAACAAGAGATTACTAAAGTAATTTCTTTATTAGAACACTATCCTCTTATTTCATTACTCTATAATTGCTATATCAACATAGGAAACAATGTGGTTCGAGTTACAACTTAAGAACTGCTTTCTTTGAATTTATCATACTAGAAAGTTCTTTTTCTGTCAAATTGAGTTTGCAATTGCAATAAAATATCCAAGGTAGTCACAAAATAGTTAACTTGTACCCTTTTATCTTGCTTCTTGTTACCTCTTTCAATGGAAACTTGTAGCTACATTAGCAAAGGTACTTAGTATTGAATCACATCAGCCTATGTAATTGATTAAACATTTACAAACCATTTTCACTTTTCTATATTTATAGGGTGTAAATTAATAAATAAAAAAATTACAGTAACAAAGATATAAGAAAAATAAAATATTTGATAGTCTGTCTATCAAGCTCTCTGCTTTATGAGCTCTGCAACAATGCTACTACAGTTGAGACTTCATGTCACTTATTCTTTTGTTGCCCTACAAGGTCATTATGATGGAGAATTGGAGATATCTGAGCCAAATTTTAGGTTCTGAGAATTTGATGTGCACCATGTGGATCACTAGCAGACCTAGCAGTGTAATTTGAATCTGAATAAGTAGCTAGTATTTTTTTTTTTTGTGTATACTTGGTTTTCCTTTCTATGGACATAGAAATGTGCCATAATAATTGATACGCCAGCTTCATATTGCCTCAATAACTCCACAAAGGATTGGATTTGTTATCAACTTGGCACGTTCATGCATAGGGGAAGAATAAGATATGTTAACTCTGATTTTGCAACAGTTAAAAAGTTCAGTGTGTACTTCCTCGTAGACTATTCTTAGACATATGGCTGCAATCTATGAATGCTTTATGCGTTGAGGTAGGGTGCTTAATTTGACACTAGATCCAGTCAGTTCACATTGCAGGTGGAATTGTAGTTGAAAATGGGATCCCAATCAACTACCCATAAGCGAGGGTAACTAATCTTGCACTTAATGATATTTTACAATGCAAGGTCTTTAGAACAGCCTCATCCTCTTTCTTATAAAAAATGAATAAGACCTCGGTTTGTATTGCCTGTTCTCACGTGTATCAATTGCTATTCAATATTCCACTGCGTAAGGTACAGACTAGAGAGGATCTTTTTTTTTATAAAGAATATCGATATACGTACTGAACATATATAGCTAAAACATGACTACTTTTTATTCTAAATTAGTATTTGTATTGACTGAACAGTCTCATTGGTTATATAACATATGAAAGAGTATTCCTTGTTCGAACATACCACTACATCATGAATGGAAGCTGTCAATCCACCGTCCGAAACTGCCCGACCAAACCCCACCAGCTGCCGATCCTGCGCCGACGCCGGCACTGCTCTCTGCAGCAACATATCGAGGGGGGATGGAGAAGACACCATATCACAACGGGCGCCAGAGGCATATTCCGCCACGAACTTGAGGCGGCAGAAGACTGAAATGACGACGGAGCTGTGGGCCAGAGCAACACGAAGCTTGTCAGGGTCGGCGAGCGGGGCGCGGCCGTCGGGGGAGAGGGCTGGGAAGCGGTGGCAGGAGTGGTTGGCGGCACCGAGGAGAGCCCGAAGCTGGAGGGGGTCGACTTGGGAGGAGCCAGCGAAGATGGAGATCGGCGGAGGGGGTCTCCTCGAGGGATTAGGGCTGAAATGGAGGGAAGGGTACGAGGCGGAGATCGCAGCGCAGGCGACGGCCATCAATCAATTTATCGGGATTGAGCTCGAAGGCCACAACACTTTATTAAAAGGGTATTTTTACTTTAAATATTATGAATTATATTAAATTCATTTATTAAATTTAATATGACAATTTTCACATTTGCATATATATATATATATATATAAAACACACCTTTACCTTGCACACTCATATGTGATGCGCGTGGGTGCCTCTCACGTCACCGATGCATGTCACGTAGCATAACAATTCTCATATATGAAAATGTTAACTTGTACACTCCTGGACGCCCCTCACACGTCCGGACTCCGGAAGTACTTTCGGGTGCCCCGATTGACTTTTAAGAGATTTTTACCTTGCACACTCATGAGCGACTGAGTGTGAGCCCAAGCGCCCCGATTCACTTTTGCCAATCGGGGTGGTCGGATGGGCCTCAGGCACTCAGACTTAAACTCAATCACCCATGAGTATACAAGGTAAGGGTGTAACGTGTGTGTGTATATATATATATACACATGGAAATGATATGTGATATCAGGGCCGGTCCTAGACTTTGAAGGGTCCAGTGCAAACAAAAAACAATGGGTCCTTTAAATTCAGATAAAAATAATAAAATCGATACTATATAATAATTCATCAACAGAACACATAAACTAAAATCCATAATAATGAAAACATTATATTCAATGTTGCT